>CADDXX010000297.1:403119-416810 GCA_902810485.1 Alauda arvensis
ACAATAAGTGGGATGAAACAAGGAAGAGAAGGGGAGGAGGTGAACAAGAGAAAATTATACCAAGATAAGTTAGAGATTCTCAATTTCACCTGTCTGAGAAGATCCACCCTCTTCTAGAGAGGACATGCAAGTTAAAATTTCAGGCAAAAAAGTTGAGTGCTGGAAAAAATAATCCCCACTTTGTAATCAGGTTGTATCTTCTAGATGCTGCTGGAACTTGTTAAACACTATTGCTGCCAGCCAGACACCCCTGCAGAGAGGACCTGTATCAGTGCAGTGGGGATTTTAATTTGTGTAACACCTATTTGCAGGTTTAGAAGCACACAGCTAATGAGGACTCACTGGCTATCCAGAGCAAATATTTACTGTGGAGTGCAGGTAACTGGCTTTCTGTTATTCATGGCCTCTCTCATATGTGCAATTCTGATTTGTGAACTCCAAAAAGTACATTATTTGCAAAAGACAGTCYTGCAAGATGGAGAGTCCATTTAGCTCACAATAACATCCAAAATGCTTCCAGTGGACAGAACCCCATCTTAATGTTGTCCTGGAATTAGGGCAGAAACACARCAGGACTCCCCTCCCAGAGGAGCAYCTGGTGTTTTGAAAAGCAGAAATTACAGATTCCCCCAACAGCTACTGAGTTATTAATGGAAGCTCAGTTTATCTCAGTTCTGTCTGCCTTATGCAGGCACAGGCCCCACAGCAAGCCACAGGAAAACTGACTTTCCTTGTGGTCAGAAGGCAAGTTGTGCCTCATTTACATTAGAGATACACCCATTTTGGATGCTTTTTTTAAGACACAGCTGGTGAGAGCTCAGCACTGCCAAGGTCACACTCTGGTCACTGCTGGGAAGAGAACTCCAGGAACAACATGCTCCACTTGCACTTCCCTTGCACGGAGCATCCCAGACCTCCTGTGTTTCACCAACACACAAAGTCCACGTGTCCTGCCAAATCAYTTTAGGCTCACCACGCACCAAAAGAAATCAATTCAGGAAACTGGATGGTATTTCTTTGCTGCTCACACAGAGTGACAGACCATCACAGCCCATAAATTTTCTGGTACTCCGTCTCAGATGCTTTGCTGGCGAAGCGTTCGCTGCTGCAGGGAGCCAGGAGCTTGACTCAGATTTTAATTCAGCGCCTGTGGTTCTGCARAACTCCTTCAGCACCCACCAGCTTCGTGCTGCAACACCAAAAAGGCAAGCAGGACTGTGCTATAGAGAGAAGCAGCACCTGCATTTAAATTCTGCAGGCACTTACCCGGCCTTTCAGCTTCAGTAGTTCCCACTCTCCTTTGGCTGGTCATCAGGAATTAATTGTGCCACTGAAACTCACTGAGAGCCCGAAGGCTAAAAAAAAAAAAAATAGCAAACTGAAGGCACCGTGGTCTTTCTGGTAGCTGGGTTCAAGCACCTGTTTTGAGGCTGATCTCTAAGGTCACCACCTTTCAAGGCTTTGCTCCACCTTCTCCATGGAACACACTCTGATTGCAAGGGAATTGCTTCATGATCTCAAAGAGGAGGACAAGAAGCAGCCCCTATCTGAAAGAGCCACTTGACAGCAAAGCAAAAACAGCAATATCCTTCCCAGGGTCATTTGATCTGACACTCAGATGGGTCAGCGTTGCCCTGTGCTGGAATTCACAGCACGTGAGGCTCCAGGAGTGGAKCAGGGCTGGAACACAAATCTCCCCCAATATAAAACTGCAGAGTGTGYAGCTAAAGGACATTTCCATAAGTCACCTCACCCAGCTGTCCCCAACCTTTGACAGCAAAGCTTCTCCATCACCTTTTACTTCGCTCCGTGCAAGGGAAGTGCAAGTGGAGCATGTTGTTCCTGGAGTTCTCTTCCCAGGAGTGACCAGAGTGTGACCTTGGCAGTGCTGTCATTTCTTGTCTCCCACCCCCTCCTCGCCTTTTGTTTTTTGCACAGCAACATAAGGGATGAGCAGGGAAGGCCACAACTTCCATTTTTTGGATCTCACCTGCCCCTTGCCACATCTCATAAGGGCTCATTTCCCACCAGGGACCAAGCACTCGAGTCCCCAGTGCAGAAACACCAAACCCCAACTCTAYTCCAGCATCTGCCAGGATATTTTCTTTTTGAGTTCCTTCCAGCAACATTGATTTTACAACTGCTTGGCAACAGAAAGCTTTTTCCAAAGTTTTGCAGCTCTTAATTCTGCATCTTAAATCTCTGTCTTGTCCGCTCTACAGCAGGCACAGACAGCAGTTAACTCCCTTCTGCTCCTGCTGCAGGCTTTCAGGTGTTCTCTACATAGAACCATCTTAAGTCTTTAAACCTTCCCCTTATTAATGTTTTCTAGACATCTCTGTGAATTTTTTTCCCACTCAGTTTTTCTTRCAGCTTGGTCCACAGGAGAAGGTGCCTTCAGCTGCACATCACAGTGCAGCTCATGCCAAGGAGAACCATTTTGCAGGGGTGTGTGTGTGCACCCTCATCCAGGCTGCTTGTTTTTTTCTTTTTGAGTCATAGGGAAAGGAAGGGTTTGGGGTTCTTGGGGGATTTTTTGCCATCACCTAAGACTGGCCCACATCCAAGTTTCAAACTGCTGAGTGGAAGCACTACATTTTTGGATATTATCAAAGCAGGTRTTTGGTAGGAATACAAGAAAGCCTAGAGCTTTCTTCCCCTTCAGAAGTTTTGCCAGCCTTGCTGTGTTAATGAACAGTGTGTAAAAAAAGCCTCCAGAGTAAATAGAGAGGCACAAATGAATGTAGGCAATGGTATCACCAAAAACTGAGGGTGTTGTGATTAATCTTATTCAAAGGGAGAGTTCAAGAGTACCAGCAGACTCCTCTGTTCCAGACTAAACTTCAATCTCTCTATAAATGATGGTGCCAACCTCTATTTTTTCCAGTGCTGGTGTTCCTACTGCACAGGGGAAGAGCAAGGAGCCAGCTTGGATAGGACATAGCCAGTTTTATCTGCTCAGTGATAAAATCCTCCTCTCCAGGAGTACTGCACCATTCCACACACTGGATCAGGCAGAAACCTAAAAAGAGAGGAGCACGGCTCTGTTTCCTCTTTAGGGATCCAGGACAGTTAATGCTGGCCAACAAGAAAGGCCAGGCCTGTGAGAGGAATGGGGGGAAAAAAAATAAAAGGAGAAAAACTAAGTTGCTTATTTTAGGTCACCCAATAAAAACAAGGCATCTGTGCAATGCTGCAAGGTTCATATTTAGAACTAAATTCATGAGGTTCAGAAAGGCAACTTACAAACTCCACAGTATGCCTCAGACCATTCTTAATGCTTTTTGGCCTGAACTCATCACTTTAAAACCCAGCAATTTTTTTTCACCAAGCTCACCCCTCCCCACTTACCTCCCTGCCACAGGGCAGTGATACAACAGACATTTCTCTCCAAATTAAATCCACTTCTTCTTGAATGAAGAGGGTCAGGAGGATGAGGGCACTACACTTTAAAAAAGGGCATTAAAAATAATTATGCTAAACCATGTATCAGCACAAATTACAGAGACAGTGAAATGCCTGCTTTCAGCTTGCTTAAATATTCAATTAAAAAGCCATCTAGGCAAAATTTTATTAAAATAAATCAACGGAGGAAATGCCTGCTAAACCAATGTGAAACCACATTCTTTTGGATGTTCTTTCACTGCAAGAAGCAAGTCTTCACTGCCCTTATCAACCCAATCATGTTCTCAAAGGATGTGCCTTCTCAGCAGCAGTGGTGTGAAAAGCAACCAGTGCTAGTTTGAAAAGCAAAGCAAAATGCAGTAAAATAAATTCTGCTGGCATCCCTTGTACAAAACCACATCCTCCTCCTCCTCCTCTCAGTCCCAGCAAGCCAAGTGACCCACAGATAACCCCTCACAGCAGCTCATGGCTTCCTCCGGGAGCCATCAGCACAGCTTTAGAACTGGTGTTGGAACAGCCTTTGCATCCTTCAATGCCTTGAAGGAAAAYCAAAGGTTCAACCTCCAGCCCAGATCTCCTGGCAAACACTGAGATCACTGCAGAAATAGAAAATGCTAGAAAATGTTTAAGGTTTAGGGCATTAAAAATTGATGCAATACAAACAGTACAAGACGAAAGAAAGGTAAAAAGGGTTCATACCACTTTCTTTTGCTGCAGAGAAAGGTAGACACTCATTACCTGAATGAAGTAAGGCTCATATGGGCTGCATACAAACAGGTCCTGTCATTTCAGAGATGAACAGTGTCTACCTGGTTTTTATTGTGAAGAATAACTGAGGTGATGTTGTGAGTGCCCCAGGACTCATCACCACCACTTGGGTCAGCTCTTGTTCTCCAGCACGATATTGCTTCTGAAAAGCCAACTCACCAGTCCAGCAGTGCACTGGAATACACCAGAATAAAACCTATAGTACACAGAAAAAACTGAACTTCTCCCTATTGGMAAGTTGTTGTCAAGAGCTTCAAAGTTAAAAACACCAGAGAAATACAACCAAGAGGGCTTTTGTACAGTCAGAGCTGCATGCAGGAGAGCTTGCCAGCAGCAGTATACATCTAACACCATAAACATAGATATTTAATGGACTTGTCTTCATTCTTGGGCTCTATACTCCAAACACCTTCACCATAAGTTATGGTGCTCAATGCACAGCCACAGCTCCAGCTGCAACAAACAAGCTGAAGCAATGCCATTTCTAACCAAACTTTTCAGAGGTTGAAGGCTGAATGCCTTTTCTGGGGGCTTAACAGGACCCAGGCAGCAAACAAGGACATCTGTATCAAGGGGTCCACCCCATCTCATGACACAGCCCTGGCAGCAGACAGCAAGTGATGGCCAGGGAAGAGCAGAGGAGCAGGGCAAGCACAYTGTGACCCTGCTGCTGCTGCCTAAAATCCCAAAGATCTGCAGCCAAGGCAYTTCTCTGCTGCTGCCTTCWAAGTTCAGTTTGAGGCACCACTGCTGTTAGGCAATGAATGCAAACCCAGTATTTTCAGAGCAGGCAGAGGGAGAGGGTTCACTGAGTGTTTTCTAATGAATATTTGGGCAGGAAAGCTTGAAAGGAATCAGCAGTGTTTGGCAGCAATAGGTCTTGGAGCAYCACAGAAGATGCTAGGGAAAAATGCAGCTGGAATGTTAGGCCAGCCAGTTCAGCTTTCATTGACAGAAACAACTCAGCTTGAGACATCAAAAAGCAAACTGAGTTACTCAAAGTACATCCTATCTCAGATTAAGCCATCTCAATTCCTAAAAGATTACACAAACAACTTCCTTGCTACAGTGCCAGCWAAATATGATATACATCTGTTTCCAAGTAGTTGTCTTCTCCACACGTAAGAGCAACACCACAGGCAAATTCAACATGAAAACCACTTACAAGTTTCAGTAGAGTTAGTTGTGAGCAGAGACTGCAAAAAGGCCCTGTCCCCTTGCCATGGGTGGCCAGGAAAGCAAAAGACAAAATAAAAGCCTCAAAACACAAAAGCCACCTCAATCCCATCATGCCAGTGATGATATTCCACTGGAAATGGAGATCAATAAKAACCTGCAATCTGGCCCAAAGTCCCACTGCTACTTATACATTTAGCCAAATGTACTTTAGAAACAAAGCAAGTTTTAAAAAAAAATCCCTCAAATAGAGAGGAGACCCCTGTGCTCCCCAGGTAGAAAGGGGCTCCAAYCCTCTGTACCATAAGGAACCACAGGAAGCTGTCTGAGGAACCAGAGGTGCCAGCTGTGACCACCACAAAGACAAAACATTGCTCAGGGGTGATCTGGGTCACAGACTTTTCACTGGCCTCAGGAAGTGAAAACCTTTCTTTCCCTTTGGCTTCAGCCCTCTCTTAATTCAAACCCAGTGTCTTGGTTTGAATGACAGGGAAAGCCAGAGCCTGCCTTGGAATGGAGAACGCAAACCCCCTCCCTCTGAATTATTATAATTTTGGAATTAAGGGGCTCTCAAGCTGAGGTATGGGGATAGGAATAACAGTTCTTTACTAGCATGTATAACAAAGCAAACAAAACAACAACTACAGCATTAACAACACARCAGAACCAGGAACCTTCTAGGCCAAGACAGGAAGGGATGGAGGAGAGGCTCTGCTTCCCCAAACCCCTGGGGCAGCCTGATCCTGGTGCCCCTGAGGAGCACCWAGGGAAGGGCAGGAATGAGCAGGCATCCTGGGCTGSTGSATGAGATGGMTCAGAAGCCCCAGGGTGGCAGCTGRAACTGTGGGATGTCCCAGCAGGGCAGGGGGTGTGGGGYCACAGCACAGCAAAGACCCAGAGCAGCAGCAGAGAWGTGGCCCCAGCAGGGCTGGGAAACATCCCAGGAAAGGAAAACAAGCTCAGGATTCCTGGATACACAAACAGATGGTGGTAGGTGYCCAGGTAGGACTGGACTCTGGTGGTGACAGTGAATCCCCCCTGCAGTAACCTGTTACAGTGTGGGATCTTTTTTCTCACTCTCACCAAGGCCAGGATGAATGATACACAGCAAACAAAACTTCGAGCTGGGACTTGGTGATTTATTATATCTTATCTATTCACAGAGAATTTACASACTCATGAGCTGTGAGCTCTATCTAGCTGCTAGAAAAATGTGGCAAAACTGACTTTTTCTCAACATTTTAAAGCACTATTTACCCAAYAACAAGAGGACACCTGTATTATTTGCTTTTAACCCAATGATGACCACTGAAGGCCTGCAGTGTGGACCTTTTGCACCAATTACAGAAAACCACCTAAACCTATGAAGAAGAAGGTAAAAAAAGAGAGTCWTAGACAATGCCCTAAGTTCTCCATCTTGGCTCACACACATTACTATATACTAAAATCTTAAAGCCTGAGTTTTTCACCCTGTGAGATCACACACTTCTAATCAAACCCCACACCCACAGCCCCTGTGCTGTCACTCAATCTCAGGAGCCTGTCCCAAGGCCTCAGGTCAAATGTGGTGCCTGCCTGAGGGTCAGCACTTTTTAACACAGAAAAACTAAAATTTTCAGCATCCAGGGGTCCAACACTAAGCAACAGCTTGGCCATCCTCTTCTGATGCCAAGAGCAAGAGCACAGCTGCCCTCAGCCCTGTCCTTTACCTGCCCCCAAAAGCTGCGATATTTCCCCCTCCAAGAGAAAACTCCCAGAGACAAAAGCAGCATGGCCAGTGGTACATTCCTCTCCCCTGGCCACTTCTTTCGGGTTTTTTTCCTTAAGTACCAATAAGAACCCAGTAATTAGTTTCCTAGCAACTTATGAGAAGAAATTCTGTAAGTAAAAAAGAAACAAATCTAACCCCCAACACCCAGCCAGCTACATGGTTAATAACCCAAGAGCCACCAGCATCAGAGAGATGCAGGAGGAGAAAATTCAGCCCAGATGTGCTGGTAAGGAGATCAAGACTTCAGAAAGGTATTTGGGGCAAGGAGCCCACAGAAAAGAAGACACTGTGCAGCATAACCTTGGGTCAATCAATCACAGCTCTTGCATCAGGCATGAAAGATGTATCAAAGCTGCACATCCCTGCTCACATGGGAGAACAACATTCACACWGATGATGCCTGAGAAGACTGAGCTGAAAAAGAGACTGGACAGAGCAGGAGAATAAAGGAGATATTTATTGAAAGGCTCTAGGATACACCTTGGGCAGGACAAGAGCCTGACCAGGGCTACACCCAAGGTGTACTCAGAATGGTCACAAAATGTACACCAGATCATGAGGTCTCACACTTTTATAGTTTTGGTCCATTTGTATATGGGGGTTTAATTGTTCAAGTACAGCTTCAGGCTGTGAGGTCTCACCCTACTTGTTTCTCCCTTCAACCCACCTTTGTTTATGCTGTTGGGCCTGAAAGTTGTCCTTGGTCTTGAGCAAGGAAAGGATTTGTTTTGTCTCCTTACTCWGTGAAGAGAACTCACTAACACTTAATGTGAGGCTCAGCACAGAATCTGAAAAACGTGAAAGCTAAAACTTAAGGCACCACTGAAACCTGCTGGAAGATTCCCTACCTTTGTCAAACAACCTGTTATTTATGGTTGTGTTATTTAGCAGTATGTCAGCTGTTAGCAAAACCAGAGTCCATCAGCAGCCCAGCCCATATCACTACCAGGAGCACGAAAGCTGACCCAGTGAGAGAAGACTGAAAACTGGGGACACTAAAGCATAATAAGAATTATTATAAGGAGGAAAGACAGGCTGCTTTTGAACCAGCACGTAAATCACACATTTCCTCCATCGTGTTCCCCTGAAAAGACCAAATCTGCATTTGAAGTACCGACAACTTTGAATCTCCAGGGGGGGGAAAAAAAGCCTTCTTTGTGCAGAGTCAAGCTCCAGCGAATCCTGCAGCAGTAATTACAGACACTGCCTCCCCAAGCCATCTGCTGTGGCATTTATAACTCCTGGAAGGGCAGCAGGCAGAGCTGGTGCAGGAGARGAGCAGACAGGAGCATCTCAGCAGCCACAGCCAGGCTGCACAGGAAAGCACTGGTGTGACCCAAACAGGAACTCATGTCCTGCTTATCCAGACCTCCTTCAGCTGGTGCTCATGGAGCAGAGGGAACKGTGGGATCTGCACCCTTTTCAGACCAAAGGAAATTAAGATCTCAAGTCAGACYAAGCAAGCCCAGGCTGGCAAGGCCCCAGTGGGAAGTGTCTGGCCAGAATCTCATCCCACAAATGAGGAAAAAACTTGTGCACTGCAGTCAGTCTGAGCAGCCCAGCTTGCACATTGAGATGGACATTCCATATCACAGCACAGCTCCACACACCTCTCCTCCAAGGAGTGATGCCAGTGACGTGCTCAGAATAACTCAGAACGAGCTAAATCCACCCTTTTTATCAGGACAYGCAGGTTCCACCCTGATCTGCACACCCTCCCAGCATCTGCAGATGGTTCCCATCAGCACAGATACAGACAGGAGAGGCACCAGGTCAGGCTCACCCACCCCTTGCTCCCAAAAAAAACAGGAGTTCCAGCAGCAGGGCAAGCCCCGGGCACGCTGCAAACCCCACTTTCTCAGTACAGCTGGAGACAATGCCGATTAATTATTTTGCCATCCATACAAAATTACTACAATACCCACTTCATAGGGTTGTCACAAGGATTATTTAACATCTCTGAAGAGCTTTGAAGAAGAAATAGTGGCTATTGTTCTCAGCACCATAGAACWGGGAACTATCTCACATGAATTTTGCATGACTGTGTGCATGTGTGACAGTTGCAGCACCAATAGATTATTTTTCTTCATTTAAAAAAAAAAAAAACACCTCACAGTAGCTCATTTACTCTGGGCAACATTTTAGTCAGAAATKTATTTTGTTTTGCTTGTTAATATATCCTAAACAGAGATCAACTTTGACTATTTAATTACTAGATTCAGGTGCTGTTTCTAGTCTCTCTTAATTAAGGGAAACACCGTGTTTTTTACAAAGAACTCAGTTTAGGCTGTCAGGGCTTCCAGCGAGCACACTATAATTACCTAAGCAATGCTAACACACAAGAACAACAAGAGGAGAAAAAAAAAGGAAGTAAAAATGTCACTGAAATCTCATTTCATTTACAGCAAATGAGAAAGTCTGCATGGAGAAGAGGTGCTACACACAGAGTCCGGTGTCACACTGCTTACACCTGACCATTAAACAGCTCTTAGCACTGATACAGAACACTGTAGCAGTTTAAACAGTTTGGGGACTTTTAGCCCTGAATACACAGGAGCTATTGGATTCTAAACAATACACTTGGATCCACCTCATTGGCATGAAAAGCTTTTACCATTTCAGTCCAAATATATAAGGAATCTATATGCCCTTTCTTTCTCATAAAATACAGGGAAACCCACACCTACTTCAAGGATAAGCATTTTTCTTCTTCTTCTTCTTTTTTTCCCTGAGCAATCTGAAACTCCAGCAGCAATCACACAATTAGGCAACAAGGTTGCAACCCAGGGCACAGAGGATTTGGCAGAGAAGACCACCATGTCCACTACACCAAGCTTCAAACGATCTTTAAACTCTTCGGGACRCAAACCACATCTTTTGTTTGGAAAGCAAACACCACGTTATTGATATTACAGCACAATAAATGACAGCATTAGCACTGGTCAGCACACCAACTTTCATTCCCCATCCAAGGGGGAACAGAAAGCTGGCTCTCTTTGTTTCATGCTGGCTCTCCACAGAGGAACCAGCACCTATGGGTGCACAAAACCAGCAGCACTGCAGGAGCAAGCCTCACAGAGCCTAGGTCCCAAGTTCCCCAATTCCCAGGGGAGGCACAAGCCCAAAATTACATGCTTGCTCTCTCCATAAAGTTGCATGCCTCAGAATAGCCCACARGGGCTGGGGGAAATAAAAAATCATTAAAAAAAAATAAAAAGGGGACAGAAAAAGCAACAGGAGCAACAGGGCTGTTGTACCAACAGCAAGGAGATGTACCACAAATTCCTGCTTTCCCCAGGTTTGTCTCATAGAGATCAACAASTTTGGAAAGTTCAAGGTGCAGGACAACACTGACTCCCTCACAGAACAGGGATGAAACAGAAAGGTCTCTGATTCTCCCCTCTGCCCATCAGTCCAGTGGGACACATGTACCCTGTGCATTATTTCCATACTTTCCAGGGAAAGGCCAGGAAAGCTTTATAATAATTGCCACCCAGCAATTCCTCAGCCAATGCACTGTCCTCCTAAAACTATTTGGGTTTTACCTGAGTTTACCTGCAAAAAAGAGCCCCACAGGCTCCCAGTTCTTTCTTGTAACACTGAATAYTCATTTGGACAARAGCARGAACCCAAGTCTCCTGCTTCCCAAGACAAATGTSCCATCCAGCACAGTTRTGCTGCTTAGACAGCTCCAAATACCTGCACAGCAGAAGGCAGAGCTGCTGCAAAGGACTGAATCCAGAGGCAGCACCTGTAGATTGGTCTTTACAGACAAGACAGATTTTTATTTCATCTTTGCTGTAACTTGTGTGTAACACGACCAAGTGTTCCAATTCTCATCACTGTCATGTCCTGCATACTCCTAAACGTATCCAGACTCACAGGCACAAGGAAATGTCACAGAGAAACCATAAATATATATTGACTTTGGAGGCATCAAAAGAAATACATCAGGAAGGGCCTGCTTCCTTTTCAACCATTTGAAATTTGGACCTCTGCAGTTAATAAACCAAGTTTGGCACACCAGCAAATTAAACACTCCCTAGATGATCCTGATCTTGCCCACAGGTGCCTGTGTCCTAGTGATGMTCAGTCCCTAACTTGGGTGCTGACTCACGCCTGGAATCCTACCAGGATSCTGCATCAGATGGCAAACTGATTTTCATGCCACACATTTAAAGAGTATCTTCATCAAGCACGCAGCAGAGGCCTGGGGACCAGTGCTCCTTTTTCTTATTTTATCCTGGTTAATACCATGGGTAAAGAAGGAATTTGGATAAGGCCTTCACATATCTCTCTGGTAGAAAAAAAAAATATGTTATTAATTACTTGTTTAGAGTTACCCACAAGCAAAAGCTCCCTGGCCCTAATGTGGAATGCAAAAGTAGACAGAGAGCACTTATTACTGATGTCTCTGCACCAGAAGGAAGTAGACAGTCTGAGAAACAATGAAATCCTAGGTCCTCTTTGTGATTTCTTTGGTTCTTTATCTCCCAGCACTCTGGTCCCCAATTGCCAAGACACCTGGTCTTTGTTCAGGCACTGGTTATAACCAGGCTACACATGCAATAACCAAGTATGAACACTAAAAAAACCCAGTGAAAGAACAGGACATTTTTAGCCACTGCAGATGATAATTAAGTTTCTTCATCAGTACCCCTGGCCATTCTTATCAAGAATTATGTTCTCATAAGCCAAAGCAGCAAGACTGAATGCCATCTTTCTTGGTTTGATTTCTTTTCTTTTTTTTTTTAATTTGCATAGAGTGTAGAAGCAGCCTCCCAAAATTTATGGCTATCATAAATTTAGAATAGGTGAACTCATTACAGTTAACAGCAACGCTTTATTCACACTGGCTCCCCACAAAATGTAAGCCTCAAATCCAATTATTCTGTAATAGTTTTGTAAGTAAACAAAACACCATTTAGGATTTGAAAACAATGCATCTTTCTGCTAACTGAGGCAGAAAGGAGGAGGAAAAAAAAAAAGAAAAAAAAGGAAGCCAGCACAAGACCATGCAATAATTTCATTTTGTAAGAAGATTAACACAGAGCAGAAAGCTTTAGCTTGGGCTGGGAAAAGACTACATACTTTGTGCTAGTAGAGTTCCCTGTAAGTGGAATTTTGTCCAGTTTGTCAATGCACCTCTTCAGAGATAAAAGAGACCACAAGGGGAAGAGGAAACTCTTTTTTTCTGCCCAACATTACCTCAACTAAAGCCCATTCTGATTTCAGCCCTTGCCAGGCACAACTTGAGCACTCTCAGAATCTGCAATGCATTGTTAAACTGCACTACAAAGTTTTGATAAGTGGTCCTGCCATTTTTATCATGCTCAGCAGGGACARTCTGGTCAGGTGTTTTTCCTGTGCTTGTTGAATCCCAGCTATATTTGGAGACCAACTGTTCTYTGTCCTGCTTTCTCCAATTATCTGTGTGTATAAGGGTGGAGAGGTGAAGGTGGGAATTAGGCAAGAAAGAGAYAATGAGACTTTCTTAAGAGTACATAAAACTGCTCTTAGAAAAGGCTGAAAACCACACTGAAAGTAATGAGCATAATCTTAGTCATCAATAGATGTGAAAGGAAAAGAAGACTAGAGTACACAGAAGGGAACCAAAACCCAAGGTTCCTGTGAAATTTACAGGAAACACTAGAACATTTATGTTTAAAATCCAAGGGTCAGAACAGTTCACAGCACAAGGAGTTCTGTAACAGCCCAATGCCCAGCTACAACTCCAGTTAACTTCATCACCTCCTCCACAGCTGCAGTCTGGCAAGAGAATTAATGGAAACTTCACAAGTTCTACTGCTTGTAGAATCAAACTTGAAAACAAAAGCCACATATACCTGTCTGAGATTATGCTGGACTTCACCCAAATGACCCGAGGTTCAAGCACAGTCTCATGTGAAGAGCGTCACCACAAGAGAAACAGTGCCAAGTCAAGAGGAGAGCTTTGCCACTCTGCTCCCAAACACGCTTGTCACAGCAGCAATTCACTGACAGCAAACATGCCACCTTGGACTCCAGCCTATTTCCTTCAGAGCAGGAGAGGGGGAAAGGCCATGAAGTTTATTTTGGCCTCAAAATTAATGAGCAAGATAACACGATGAGCTAATGAGATTATTCCTGCTTTCAAGAATGAGCAGCAAGATTCCTGGAAACTCTGACACTTTCCTTTCTCACACCACACAGGCTCTCTGTCTAATCTGTCTAATCAATGAGGAAATAATGTTGGAGGGGAAGAACATACAAGTGTGGCATCAAACAGGTAACCATCTCAACACAAAAATTCCCATCAGAACACAGTGTATTAAAAGCTGCAAGGGGATAATCAGCGTGCTTATTTATTTAGATACCTACACATTAGGCTAACACCCTAACACATCCATCAGCATCCTCTGAGCAGAATCCAGGCACAACAGCATCCCATTCGGTTGCCTCTCTCAGATCAATAGGGTTTGCTCTTCTCCATTTTGCACTGGCAAGCCCTGCAACCAGGCACAGCCCGGCTCTTCCGTAACGGGCTTTCCTTTTGTTTTAAACCGCTCCCCCACTTTTTGTCCGCCCGTCC
>CADDXX010000297.1:420153-451946 GCA_902810485.1 Alauda arvensis
TTTAAAAATTCCCCAAAGGTAGCACTTACAAAGTTTGCCAAGAAATGAGTTTCCATATTCTTGCTCTGCTGTGTTCTGACATCTTCTGGCAAATGGCATCTTCTCTTTCTCAGCACTTAAGAGAGCTCTCTGAAGTTCTCTGGGATGAAACTGTGAGCAACCATCCTGATATTTATCCATKATCATCCCCAGGATTAAAATGCCACAGAAGAGTTTGCTGTGTGCATGAAGCAAGATTTCAAATAAAGCACTACTGACTTTTTCAATTGAGCAAAATCCAAGCAGTTGAAGTCTACTTAAGAGCATGAGTGGAGCAGCTATTTCAGAGAACCCCAATGGGTCTGCAGGGTATCCTGGAGAGAAAGGTCCTGGAAAGCAGGTCCTGCACCAGCTGCTGAAGGGTCAGGGAGACTTGAAGCTGACACTGAACTGGGGCTCATCTGTTCTTAACAATTATGGGGTGCTCCAGCAATCAGAGATGCACAGCTTTGGAACACACACGTGTGAAGCACAGCAGCAGCCACACTCGTTTTCCAGTGTTGACACATCCTGTCCTAAATCTAAGCTCTAATTAATTTGAGTTCTCAAGAACGAGCACATGCTGACACAGTGCATTAACGTGCATGTGACAGCAGAGATGGAGAAAGCCAGAATTCATCTCCTGAAGTGGTTAATGCTTTAAATCCAACAGGACTGAATATCCGCTTAGCTCACCAAATGTTCAGCGCTGCCTTCTCCTCATTGCTGCAGTTTTCCTGCTTTGCTGTGCTCCTGCCAGTGTTGTGCTCTTGTTAATGACAAATGAACACAAACCTGTGCTATGAGCACAGCTTTCTACCAGGTTCCTGAAACCTAATTGCTGTCAGAGCTGAAATTTCTTTTTCCCTCCCTTTGTGAAAGTGTAGTCAGCTTCCATTTGGCCATTTCTGAGTTACACAAGCATTTAAAAAAAAAGTCCTATCACCATAATTATGAAGACKTCCAGTATGGTAGAAGAAATGACTAGAAATAAAGAAGCTGCAAGCTAAAAATACATATMTAGAGGGCATTTCAGAAGGGACTGCTGATTTGGAGTGCCTGTGTATACTTCAAGGGCCCAGCTTTTGAAAAGCTGTTGAGTTTGTATAAACAGTTCCCTTCCAGATGTCTCTGTTATRTATATGCTTGTTATTTTTCTCTCTCTCTCTCCTCTCAGATTTACTGTTAGCTCAAGTAGGAATGAGCTCAGAAAGTTTGATGGAGTTGCTTATGAGACTGGAACACAGGAATTCCTGTTTTAGGAATGCCAGATGATTTTAGCCAGAGGTGACATCCCTAGATTTTCACCTCCATGTRCAGAGTTTAAAAAACTTCAGGCAACTAAGCAGAATTTAAGCAGGAAACTTAGGCACCTCTGTGAGGTGGGAGGTGTGGAAGGCAGCTTAAATTCCTTTTGTGCACTTTAAATACYTAAGTGTTTAGCTGCTGTTGTGGTTGGAAATGGACTTTAAATCATATTAAATCCTAGTGTAATTTAATTTGGATTTTCCTGATGCCTTGGACGTTTGTTTGAATGAAATCTTAACAAAACTGCATWTTGCCAGCAACAGATAAGTATGGGCACATGCTTTACTTGTCTGTGTCTTTTAAAAGGGTGYTGAAGTTTAAAAGATAAATAAAAAGTCATGTAAACTGTTTCACTGGGCAGAACTGAGGAAAATCACTATTGTCTCTTTTCCACTGGAAAATTAATTCTACTTCTTTACAGAAGAGTCTTCCAATACAAAAATCACATGATGCTGGGAAATAGGTCATGCTGCTCAGCAAAGAACAGAACCTTGCACAATATAAACACTCAATACACATTTTGCTGTGACTACAGTCCCTACACTTTCTCTCCAAATTTCATTTGTTGTCTTTGGAAGCCCTGAGGTGATTTTTAGTTCTGTTCTTCTCGCACAGCACTTGGAGCTGAACCAAACCCTCTTGATTTATACTGAAATTGCATATTTTTGCCTGTAGTGTAGGGGCTGTGCTTTGTACCTCTTTTTAAGGGAAAAAAAAAGTACCCATTAATGTTGGTGGGAGCTTTTGTGTTCAGAGGAAGTAGAACCACGGTCCTATAAATTACTGAATCTGAGGAAACACTGGAAAAACACTGTTTTGGTTTAACCCCTCTCAGCAGTATTTATTCACCCCCTCTCTTTGCAGTTTATTTCCAGCCTCAGGAGGCTGAGCAAGGCTCACTGTCCCAGGCAGGGCTGTTTCCCACTGATAACACAGGGAGTGTAAACATCTGTCCTTTGGATGCTGAGTGGGAAATGGATCCAGCACATGCTGTGYTGTGTGGCTGCAGAAGCCTGGATCTGGAAGGGACCCTGGAGATCTTTTAGGCCAGTGCTCATTTATCTGCTCCAAGTGCTGCATAACCACTCCAGATAAAATTAAAGGGCATTGAAATGCACCCATGAAGGTTTTCATTTACCAATAGAAAGCCCTGGGTTCAGCTTTGAGTGACTCTACTTGTTTTCCTTTAATGAACTGAATTTCTTGCTTGCATGTAGGTTTGATCCTGAGTTTTAGTGTCCTGTTCCATCACCCACCTTCTGGCAGAGTGTGAGCTGTGCACAGCCCCCAGATCACAGAGTGAAGAAAGAGTTCATCTATAGAAAATAGCTATACAGAGTATTAGGATGGGGTAATGAAAACCCTACTAAACACTTGTGGTCAAGGAAACAGAGTGGAGTCCACTGGGGATTCTTAATTCTGCATTTCCTGGTGTTTGCCACAGACACAGGAAATTGATTTGACACTGCTTGAGTCTCTGAAGTAATTCTGGAAGCTTAGTCAATTGATTTCCCTTCCCATTGCCAGAATGGTGGACCTGGGCCAAAATGTGAATGCAAATCAGGAGCCTCAGCTTTGGGAATGCATCAGGAGAGCTTCCCTGCCAAGCACAGTGCCTTGCTTCTCTGGAGGCACTCACAGTGCTGAGYTTTCCTGTTTGCCCTGGTGGTCAGCACTGCAGGCAGTGCCTGCAGATTCACAGCTGAGTGGTGACAAACCAGCACACCTATTTCATGGGCTGTAAAAACCTCCTCACTCAGAGCTAAGCTGTSTCTCCTGCTTTTGGCCAGAGCTGCTGGCAGGCTGCCCTGTTRTGTATAAACATGTAAACCACAAAAAAGATAAAGGACTGCAGGGTGCCAGATCCCTAATATAGATGAAAACTTGATTTCTTACCTCTGTGAGGAAGAAGTTGCTTTTTTTCCCCCTGGTTTTGGAAGCTGCTGTTACATGGAAGGGGATGTGCTTTCCCATCCATGGTTTTGATTTACTTCAAAATGCTTTTTCTGGACTAATCGATCGCTTTGCCAGCCTGAAACTCAATAAACATGGTTTTAAAAGGGCAAAGATTTAGTGGTGCTGCAGTCTGCACCATAAATCTCTGCTGATTTATTAATGAATGAGTGAGGCCAGAGATGATTGTCCAATATTATCTGCCATCATTGTTTACAATCCCTGATTTATGGGCTCTTTGTTTTCTCAGGTGTGGTTTGGTGATGCTTGTGGCATCACTGGCATTGTGACAATACACCCAAGAGGAAAACCAGTTAATTGCAGGTACAGGTACTGGGTAAGCCCMCAAGCTCAGGTGGGAGCTAGGAAAGAGGTTGTGGCAACATTTCTCTCAGTCAGGCTTATTTGTATGGTTTTCTCTATGTGGTAATCTGTACACATGAGTAATTCTCCCCACACAATGAGATGAAAACTGAATGCCACCCTGYCTGTTTGGTCTGTACATCTGTTACTGGTGCTCTGTTTGACAGAATGGTGAATTTTTTCTGCAGTTTAGGGTACAGACATATTTCCTGGCAGGTTTCAGTGCCACTGTCACATTTCTGAGGCCAAGTGGAGAGGAGAAAGGAGTGGACATCCCTCCCTGCAAGAGGATGAAAGGCATTTATAATTCACACAGCCTTAGAAATCCCTTAGAAATGATGTGTTGCTGCTTCAAAAATCTACATTCACAAAGTGCAGGTTTGGAGAAAGGCCAGTTCCACAGCCATGTGACAACCTGGACTTGCCAGAGCTGGGAATGGTGGCAGGGAATGGCAGMTTTGGTGCCATCAGCAGAGCTCCAGCACATCTGCAGCTGGGAGGAATTGTTTGGATGTATTTGTGTCAGAAGAGAAAAGCAGGAATTACTGACAGGGAGTCTCTGAGGCACATCCAAGTGCATCATCACATGAAACAGACTCTCTCCTCTGAGATGAAAAAAAAAAACCCAAACCAAAAACCCCAAAGCAACCATCTTTGAAAGAACCAGGGATTGTTCAAGTGTTGGTAAGTGCAATGCACAGTGACCAAATGCCCAAGGAAAGGAATCTGCTGGAAAGGAAATGAACAATTGGTGCTTCCCAAGTTTCCTATGAGAGATTGGGGCTGCAAAAGCCTGTTATGGTTTTACTTGCTCCCATGTATACTCTGAGAATGAAAAGGTGATTCTAGCAAACTGTTAGTCTGGACTAGATTAGAATATTCCACTTAGTGCAAATCTTTTCTGAAATAGGATATCCATTAATCCAAGTGCAAGAACCATGACTGACTTCACAATGAGACTTGTACCTCTGTGAAATCMTATAAAAAGTCAGTATTTAGAGGATTCTAAATACTAAATTCTAAATCTAAATTCTCTCCATTGTAAATGAAGGAAATAATTTGAGGAACTACCAAACACCCTTGTTAAGACAGGAAAAAAGTTACTTTCAGGTAACTTGTTTGGAAAATGGAAAACCTGTTGGTAAAAACATAGCTGACATTTCAGAGCTCAAACCAAATACAAAAGCAACACAGAGGCAGTAGGTTTTGAGCAGAGCAGCATCATGGTAAAGAGCTGCCTTCTCTAGTAACACCCTGTGAATCACTGTGAGGAAAAGGACAGGCAGGAGGGAACAGGAGGCCAGCTGAAACCACCCCAGGAAATGGCTCTGCAGCACAAACTGAATCAAATCAGGATGAGTGGATATGTGCAGACCTTCCAGAAGTGTRTCAGCACTCCAGAAGGGAAGTGGTGCATTTCTCATGGCATTTGAGATCTGCCAGGAGATGCCAATAAAGGCACTGCAAGCAGCACAGGAAATTCCTCTTCTGTAACACACTCTCAAGRCACATGGTCTAAGAACAGAGACCTTTTTTTGCACAGCCCTATTTACAACCCAGGATTCATCAAATTATCACTTGAGAATGGAGAAGATTCCAGTGAGAAACTGCCTGGCAAAAATCACTGCCCCAGACGTGGAACCTAAATCAGCCTCACCAAAAACCACTGAGAGGAAACTGAGCTTCTGAAATCAGCACAGCAGACACACACAGGGATGTGCTGCTTCCCACCTTTTCCAGCATGAGGGACCAAATCAACTCTCAGCAAAGCACAGAAGCCTTGGATTCAGCTGTGCTGCACTGGAATACTGGGAAACTGCTGCTGCTTTCTTCTTGTTTTTTCTGAAACACAGTCAGGGCAAGAC
The DNA here is from genome assembly GCA_902810485.1 of Alauda arvensis. NCBI lineage: Eukaryota > Metazoa > Chordata > Aves > Passeriformes > Alaudidae > Alauda > Alauda arvensis. The sequence goes on from CADDXX010000297.1 coordinate 425,661, forward strand.
TCCTTGACAACAACAACAACAATTCGTGCTCCCTGATGAGTGGCTCTTGGGCTGAGACACAGCTTGTGCRTGTTCCTGCAGCCAGCAGAGCCTTGGGAGCCCTGCTGCTGACAGAATCCTTCCAGGCTTGGCTATCAGGGGAGTTCCCCCTGGGAGCTGTGGCATTCCCATGGCACAGTGCAAAGTGCAGTGGCTGCTGCCTCTGGGCTCTGCAGGACTCCTGCCTGTGCCAAAGGCAAAGCCAGGAGACAGGGATCAACTCCTGCCAATTATTGCCACACAGCAGCCACCAGTGTGCCTGCAATGGGGGCTTGGAAGTGACAATCTGGAGACAGCTGCAGTGTGAGCACCTTTCAATTAAGGTTTGGAGGAGAAGGAAGACAACAATATTGCTGGAATTATGCATCTTGTATCATAGAAGTGTCTTACATTATAGACATTCATCAAGAAAGAGTAATATTCCTTTTGTTTGTGGAGCATTTGAACAGTGAATATTGGTGCTTGTGTTGCAGCTTTATCTTCTAACAATATCTAACAAAGTTCAAGCATTTTTGCACCAAATACATTTCTCAGTGTGGGATGGGAGGAGGTTGCCATAAATACATTTATTGCTAACTGATAGACTGCTACAAAGAGAAGGTGGTTATATCTAAAACAAGCCTAAAAATACAGATGTCTCCAACAAAGCATCTTTAGAATTTGCTGCCTCCAGTGATACCAAGAGCTGATATTTCCAAACTTGTCTCACTGGCTGCATGACCCTTAAAGAGAGAAGGAAGCTGCGTGCTCTGGCTTTGCTGCATTTGTGCTGCCATCTCAACTGAACTCCATATCATCAAAAGATTAAACAGGTAAAAAAAAGTGAATAACCTGCAAAATATTAAAATCAGCAACTGTTCATTACTAGAGTAAGTGTAGCTGAAAGATTTTCTTACCCAGTGACTGAATGAAGCCTTGGCAAATTCTAAAAATATGAAGAAGTCCAATTACTTGAGCAATCAGAACATCTGAAAAATACCTTCTGAAACTTTTCAGCTAGGGGAAAGGAGTGAGTAATCATTTGTTTGTCTAACAATTTAAATGCAGACAGGTACCAGGGAAGGTTCTGGGCAAATAAATCACAGATGTGAAATATTGGCTTCCCACATATTTTTCAGCTTCATTCTTTATCAAAAGTGCTTGGCATGAATTCATATCAAAATAAATGTCTCTTTTTTTTACTGTCATTAAATCACTCAGCACATTAGGAATGGCAAAATGAAGCATTTGGATAAATGTATGTTGGAGCAGGTAATTAATTTAGTGAGTATATACACAGATCTTGTTTGCAAGGAAAATTTCTGGCAGTGTAAAGCTGTATATGATTGCAAAGTGACCTGTTTTAATGGCTTTAATGCAATAATAACCAACTTCTCCAAATGAAAATAGCAAAAGGATGAAGAGCCAAAAAAAGAAAAAAAAAGCTGAAGATTGAGTATATAAATCAGTGAATATCCAACCACTTAAATGCTGATTGAAGTGACTGTGGATTCAACATTAAATTTCTTGTGTGCTACAACTTCCAACCCATTAAAAACTTTTGCCTATAAGAAAGGGCTTTTTTTTCCTCACACAGAAATTGAAATGGGAATATTCCTCGCAGCAGAGCTTTTAAAACTCTTGCTGTTGAAATGTAAAGATAGGATAGAGGCACACACAGAGCCCTGAAAATATGCAGGTACATTTTGCCTGACCCCCAGCTGCCCAATCACTGTTCAAGAGAGAAAAAGCATGTGTTTAAGTGGCAACAAAATACAAAGGAGAAGTAAATCCTTCTGGTTTGGAACCTGAAACAAAACCAAAAAAATMCTAATRTCATGGATCAGCATGCATTTKTTGCCTGAGTGTACAGACCAKCCTTCCAGCCACAGGACTCACTGAAAGTATGAGAAAAGAAGAGAGCAGAAATTAATATCTTGATTTTTCTTTTTTTTTCCAATCAACAAGATCTTACCTCCTTACAATGCATTCCATCCAGCACACAGCCCACAGAACAAGTGCTGATGATTGGAGTGTTTCATAAGACAGTCTGAACATGGATTTTGGGGGGAAAAAACTATAAAAGTTGCCATCTCCAACTGGGAGACTGCTCATTAGAAGGCATGAGATCAGCTCAAATTATGCCAAGAGGGAGGAAGAAGAAGGAGAAAAGATCCCAAGGTAGGCTSTTATAAGTGTGGATTATTTGCCTTGTTTTAAATTTAAGACATATTTAATGAAGGGGATGTTTTCTGTTACTCCTTGGAGACTTCAAAAATAAATCTGCTCTGCTTTCTGTCATTTTTCCYTGGTTTTAAGTGCTCAGGGCTCTGGGGTTCTGCTGTGGTAGCAGTCTTTAAATCAGCCACTGGTGCACACCAGCATCTCAGTGCTTATTTGCCTACCTCTGAACTTGGTCAGAGGAAGGTAAACAGTCTTTCCAGGTTTTAGTGGGTGTTAATGATTTGATTGTAAGGCACAGTGAGGATCTGTGCCTGAAAAAAAGCCTCCTGTCCCTTTTGAGTGGCTCCTGAGGAAATCCTCCCTCATCTCCTCCGTGGGGGCAGCCTCACTAATTAAATGGCAAGGCAATCCTAAATTCACTCAGGGATGTTCAGGGTGCTGAACCCACCCTGCCCTTCATTTCCAGCTGCTGGCAGCTGTCTCAGCAAGCAGTGCCTCCAGTCCTACAGACAGCCCTTGTTTACTGGGAAGGGGGGATACAGACACTCTAATCATGGATGTCTGCATGAAAAGGGGGGTTTTTTTACCTTCCTTAAGCTGGTTTTTACTCAAAGATGCTCCTTGGCACTGTGGTTAGGAGGTGCAGCAGGCTTGGGTGGCTTGGGCTTGGGTTTTTAATAGGTTTCCAAAGTTCCAGGAGCAATGTTGGACTATCAAGTGCTGCACCAGGTGTCCTGGCCATCACCATCAGRTGACACAGAAGAGAGGAGTTCTCCTTAACTCATGCTTTTAAATGTCACCMAGACAAGGGAAAATTCCTGCCATCTTGAATTGGAGGTTTTTTTACACTCCCTGTCTCAAGATCATAAGCATTTATGATCATAACAGACAGACACACTTAACAATTGCCTTTGCAGCATTAAATTTTACAGCTGCTGCTGGCAAAATCTGCTGYTCAAAGTCGTCTGAATTTATTAAGTCAAGGGTTTAAGGGCAACTTCTCTCCTGAAGCCCAGCAATACAGCCAGAAAATGATGAAGACAGGTCTGAGGAAAGCTTAGTTCAGTGTAATTGCCTTGTCAGAGAGAGGAAGGGAATGTCATGTTCATGTTGCTTCCTCTTCCCCTAAATCRAGGAATGGAATTAAGTGAGACTGATGCAATCAGGGCTCTGATTTGGCTGTGCCTGTGCAGCTGTGCCAAGCAGTGGCAGCTCAGCCTCTGCCTTGCCACGACACAGCAGGGGCTGTGCAGGAGGCAGCTCCAAGGAGCTCTCCAGTACAACTCTCCCCACTGAAAACTTTCCCCCTTCTCCCTTTCCTTCTTCTCCATTTTGCCTACATKAAGCACTTTGCRTGGTAGTGTTATATCCTATAATATRTYAGAAAACATGCAAAAATATTTACAGTGCATCTACATGGTATTTGGCAGTTTTGGTGTCACTTTCCTAAATTTGCCCTCTAGTTAAAATCAAGATAAAGTCCCCATTAAATGGAAAGGCAGAGAATGCTTTCCAAGCACCAAAGTCCTCCCARATTTARRGTGCAGAGGAATAAATCMCAAAGASAGGAGGGCAGGGAGGTGGCCTTGGRGGRACAAKGTGGTGTTTKGTGTGGKGGGGGCCCACATTCTGAGCTGGKCTGGGGAATTCTGCACAGCCAGAAATCATTATTAGGAATATAACAACTGATGATACATTTGATCAAAAAGAGGGGAGGGTGGCATGGGATAAAACTGTTGATTGCTCAAGGGAAACCTTTGAGACAGTCAGGGCTCCTTTCAGAGCAGCACTCTGACCACCCAAAAAAGGTGATTGGTGTTGCAAAGTTCACTCTGTGAATAAGGAAAACAATTTCCTTCCCAAGACAAACACAGGGACCACAGGAGTCCTGCTCTCCCTCTCCTGGGGCTGAGTCTCATGGTGTTGGTCTTCCTTACACCCTCCCAAGGTGCACTGGTACACACCAACAGCAGTCTAACATCATAATTACAAAATTTCAGGGGTTTTGAGGAATTTGCAGGCTGCTGAATTGTAGGAGAATACGTTGATGAATGAGTTCTGGACTTCAGGTGGCTCTTTAAAAATTCTGTTTATTGCAGAGTTACAGCTGTGGGTCCTGGGTAACAGAGCCAAGCCCCAAAGCTGCCAGCTGCAGCTCACAGGCAAAGCTGAAGCCCCTTTAGTTCTGGTTACAAAGCATTAGATATTCTTCCTCAATACATAGCATCCAATCAGCATCATACACAATACTTCTACATTTGCCTGTAGCCTATCAAAACTGCCATATTATGTTAGTAACTGTTTAATCTTATGTGTTGGTATGTTACATTTTAAGCTCAAGGTTCTTTTTCTGTTTTCTTGCCGTGGAAAAATTTTCTACTTAGTAAAAACATCTTTTTTGTTTGTCTATGCTTTTGCTAAGACTTATTTCTACTTGGTAACAGCATCTTTTTGTTTGTGGTCAACACATCCTTTAGTCTTAGTCATAAAACCTTCTTCCAGCTCATTCAACCTTTGCTTCCTTTTGTTATCCAGTAACAACTGGTTCAGCAATCCTTACTTTCAAACATCTTCTATTCTTCTATATCAATACTTACTTTCATCTCCTCTTCTCTTACCATCATTACATTCAGGGAGCCTTCTGCTAAGCATTCATAYCTATAAAGTTTTCCTGTTAAACTTTCATCCTTCCCAACACTGAATGAAAATCCCTTCTGRATCAGGAACAGGAGTGCAGACAGCCACAAGCTCTGGGAGCCAGGCACACCTGGCAGGTGAGGGATTCAGTTTGGATGCTCCTGCTTGCAGACCTGTGCAAGGGGCTCCATGGCAGCTGAAGGAGAAGCTGTYCCCAAGGGAAGTAAACCTGACTGAATTGATCAGGAGGGCAACATGGTGTCCTCAAATGGCARAGAAGAGCCACCAAATAAGCATTGGTTTAGCATAAATTCATGTCTGAGGAGAAATTTAATCAAGGCACCAAGGACATGGACAGGAGGAATGTCTCATTTTCTATGGATCAGCTCTTGATGATTGGGTAATAAATGAGATTTGGGATTTCTTAAGTAGCTCAGCCTGTTCAGCTTAATAAGGAGAGAGTGATAATTCTATGACAGGCTGTAAATATCTACCTACAGGGGAGCAGAAATCTGATTAGTGAGGGCTCTTCCACCTACCAAACAAAAAAGTCCAATTGTCTAAATGAAGCTAGAAACTCAAACTAAAACTGATAGGTAACTGTTACCAAGCTGTACTGATGCTGAATTCCCATTTCTTGAATCCATTAGAAAGCTGTGGCAATGGAATCATGGATTTCCTACTTCTAATCATCTTCAAACTAAAAAAAAACCAAGGGTTATGTTTCTTTGGGTTTTGTTGGGGTTTTTAAAGTGCTTTTTCCCCCAAAATATGTGGTCTTAACAAGACTTTTTGGGAAGATGGGTTGTGTTGCAGGGATGATCACCCTACATAATCAAAACTCCATGTTATTTATAACCTGCAAATCCCTTTTTTTTTGGTGCAAACTCATCTTTTCAAGGAGCTTAGCAGGGTGTCTCACAAGTTAAAGGAGTAAATGTTGAATTTACAAGCAGGGAACTGCTTGTCAAAACATTGGTAGCCCCTTAGCATGGCATCCTCAYGGAGTCCTCACTTTGAAATCACAAATGTGTATGAGAAAAAGACCCAGAGCCCTGCAGAGCAGCACCAGTAAAGTGACAATGTTCTGGAGAGATTTTTCTCAAGTACACCTAAACAGAAAGAAGCTGAAATKATTCACATGACAAAGGGAAATATCTGCAGCAGAAATTAACTGTCACATCCATCAAATCTTGGATTTAAGCCTGGCACTTTACACTAAGCAAGAATTGCTTCCAGATTCCCACCAGTCACGGATTGACAGTCTGGGCTAAACAGATCATTATGTGAGCACTGAGAGAATTTTGATGAAATTGGACAAAGGCTGAAGAGAATTCTGAAAGCTCCACATCTGGTGGTTTAGAAAAAGAGGAGTTTCAGCAGCTTGATGCAGTCCTGCTGTGAGTGGTCACATCTTTGGTCTCCTGTGGAYGATGCAGTCACACACTGAGGTGGGRCCAACARCACTGCCCAGTCCAGGGGTGAACCTCTCTGGGATCTGCCTTAATTTGTAAAAAATCAGGACAGAGATCCAATAAAAGAACATTTCTGCTCCTATTCTCCCTCTCCATCCAAGGCAGGCAGCAGAACTTTGCTACAGAGTCTGGAGCCCCAGGGTTTGGGCAAACATGAGTGACCATCACTGGGGTATTAATTATATATTCATATATGAAAATAGACTGCCAAGGCATGGAGAGAATTCCTTGGGTTATTTCCACACCTTMTTTTTGCAGCTTTTCAGAACATCAGCAGTTTGATCACTTCTAACTGACATAAATAACCTTCTTCTTATCATGGTTTAGGTCAAAAGCAAACTGCTTTTATTTGGGTTTTTGGGGGGGGAGAAGGATTTCACATCTGAATTTTAGGGAAGCTGATCTGAAATCTCAGATTAAAGTCACTCTCTATGAGATTTGCTTCCAGACTTGAGGCATTATTGATTGTGTAGCAAGGTTTAAAATCAAATTAAATGCAGTAATTTGTCCCCAGGAAAATTGTGTACAGAAGATGTTTCTCCAAGCAGATCTCCTAAAGTAAAAAAAGAAAAAAAATTAAGGAAAAAAAAAGAAGAAAAAAGAAAGGAAACAAAGCAAAATAAATCCTCATTGCTTAATTAAATATCTTTCTATGTGACATCTTTTTCTCTTTTGAGAGAATGATTTTTAACTTTGATTGTGAAGAACACTGGTGGAACAGTGAGCCACAGCAAGCAGCAGCAGWGCCAAAAGCATAGCTAGGATTTTGCAGAGCTGCTGGGACAGCAGTGAAACTGCTGTTGTGTCACCTGGGAAGATAAAATGATGCATTTTTCACAAATTCAGACAAAAATGTGATTGCAGTCAGATTTTGAGAAGGAACATTGTATCAGACTGGAGCTCATTTTCTACCTTAGTGCACTCTGATGTATTCTGGGRTATTTTCTAACATTTCTTTTTTCCTCATCTCCCAGAATTGCATCAARCCAGTCATTTTACAGCATTATACACCAACAGCCAAGGAGAGAAGAGGGAGTAAGACATTTCTACATGCTCCATTTGCAAACCTCACATGAATCAAAATCGAGCACTGTGGTACTTCTGAGCAGCCCTTGACTGCTGAACCCTGGAGCTTTAACTTGTCATTTAAACAAGCTCAGTGTCTGAGCTCCCTGGAATTTGAGGTGGGGAAAAAAAGTGATGTCAAGCTCCCCCTTTTTCTGTCTCAATTAAAAATGCTKTGATTCCCAGGGTGAGAGCCTGGTGGGCAACACTTCCATGGCATTTGCTTTTCATTCAGCACAATTAATGGGTGGGTTTGCAGCAACCTGTGCTGATGAGGGCAAGCTCCTCCCTGCCCACTACCCCAGATCTTGCCCCAGGCACCATCCCTGTCTCTGGGATGCTGCTGTTAGGGTATGAGCCATTCTTTCTCAGGGATATGGGAAAATCCCAGCTGGAAGGAGCTCTGGTGGGAAAGGATCAGCTGGAGAGGGCTCCCACTGTGGGCAATGTGGCAAACCAGAGCATCTCTCTGGTTCTCCTGGATGGGCACGAGCCTGGACGGGGGCGTGATCCTCCCTGGCCTGTGCCAGAAACAGTGGTGACTTTTGGTCCCAGCCCATGGAAAAAGCACTGCCAGGATTGTCTGAGGATTTGGAGATCACAAGGGTTTGATTGGTGTGATTTTTATTATGTCACTGGGTGAGAAAGTAGAGTTTTTAGGTTTTTCTGTATAGGGGAAATGGAGTCAAGATGGAGGCAGATCAGTGTGATAAGAGCACATGTTTCTGTCTTCCTTTTCCTCTTCCTCTTTGCAAAGRGTGTTGGGTTTTTAGGATTGGTAAAGGTAAAATTTCACTGCATGACATGGGTTTTAGTTATTGGTGTTTAGAGAAAAACAATGTTAACGTAGTTTAGAATATAAAAGCCCAGACACTGTCATGGGCGGGAGAGAAACCATTTTTCCAGCTGCCTGTGAACTTCACGCTGGACAAAAAGAACTTAGAGATAAGATTTGTAAAATAAACATCTGCAGTCCACAACCCAGACGTTCTCCAATTCCTTCTTTCAAGCATGGGCYGGTGAGAASAAAGATTTACACTGCYGGGGTTAATCTCAGAARAGATAACTCCRACAGGCAAGGCACAGAGACCTTGGTAGGAGAGCCTGCATTTGGGGGCTGATGGATAAAGAGAGGGCAACCCACAAACACATAAAGAGGGGCAGCTGCAGAATCACAGAGCAGTTTGGGTTGGAAGGGATCTTTAAAGGTCAACCAGTCCAAAGGCCCAGCAGGGAGGTTCAGGGAGGACACAGAGGAATGGGTGGCTGATGTGGTATGAGATTGCTGTGGCACATTAAAAACGATGGGGAAATGCCCGTGGTTGTGCCCAGAAGCAGCCCAAGCCCTTGGCATTTATCCCTTTGTTCCATCCCATTTCTCCCTGCTCTGTCCCAGCTCCTCTGGGCTGTGCCCTCAGCAGGGACAGTGCAGCACACCCAAGCAGAAGGCAATTAAACTTCCTTCTGTACAGCAGCAGGGACTCTCTTTTTAGCTTCAGAAAGCTGCTCTCCAGGGCTTAAATTAAACTCCAGTCCACAATTGAGCAGCACTATGGGGACTCTGCTCTTGACTGGAGTACCTGGGAATTACTGCAGTGTAAACAGCAATTTCATAATACCCATGTAAGCCTGGTGTTGGACTGCAGAGTCACACACTGGAGTTTAACATGCCTGGCACAAGGTGGCTCACACACAGGCTTGCAGAGGGTGTCATTGGGAGCCTAAAGAGCTGTGAAGGGGTTACTCTGACATTTCTTCTGAGGGTAATCAGGGTTTCACTGCCTACAACTCAGTAGATCCATATGGAGGATTCTGCTTTAAAACTGGCTTTTATTCAAGGCTCTTCAGAGAACTTCCCTGCTTTGCTTTTCAAAKGCAGTCACAAGAGGAAAGGAAAAAYATATCTGAAAAATTTCACTGTTGTGGGATTTTTTTTCTTTCATTTTGCTATAGCTGCATATTATTTCCTTCTAGAAAAAGTGGACTCTTCCCACAAGGACATCTGAAGTCTTATCTCTGATGCCCAGGAAATGCCCAATGATGCCCTGAAGCACCCTCCTGCTATCACACTGCTGGGCTGAGAAGGAGGTTTTGTCATATCTTAAGAGTAAAAACCATACAGGGTTTTGTTAATTCAAAAAGAAGATCTGGGACTATAAATTAAATACTCCAAGAGGTTCATCCTCGTGCCAAGAGATGCTGAAGGACTGGTGGAATCAGAGGAGTCCAGAGGGCACCAAAGTTGTCAAACTCAAAATTGATGGGTGTCAGGATGATRTGTGTTGGTCTTTTGCTTACTTGTGATGATGAATTTCTGGTGGCAGATATTCCCAAATTTGAGTARCAAACTAGAAAACCATCCTGAACTGCAAGGACTGCAGTAATTAGTAAGACTGTATTTCTACACTTTGCCTGTTTTGCATTAAAATAATTTTGCATTAATTTCTCTGACTGGCTAATTGATTTCTTTTCCCCCCCAATGAGTTAATTCACCTAGTTTGGCAAAATACACATGCACATTCCAATTTCTGCTTATTTACAGCATTCATCATACAACTGCAAAAATGTCAAGCTTAATTTTGTGGTGAGTTACACGTGGTGGAGGCCACCACAAGAATTTCATTAGCCTCAGCTCTAAAGCAGTGACAGTAATTGCTGTAAGGCTGTAAAGATTGAGCAGGATATCATAAAAACACAGCAGTGGTGATAAGAAATGTAAATATTTTTGATACCTGGAGGCCAGTTAATCTGTGCAGGCAATGTATCATCCTCTATATAATTTGTAATATTTCTCTCTGTGCATCCTGTTGGCAGCAAGAAACTTCAAACTGCAGAAAACTTGACTCTAAATCTCAGCAGGTCACTCATCTCCAAAACTGCTGCGTTAATTTGTGCTGCTGATAGTGAATCAATAACTCATGGAAGAAAGCAACTCCCAACAGTGGAAATGTTTGAGTGGAGGCTGGGTAACCACCCACAGTGACRCTCACAGTCTTTGCAAAAATGACCTGGCCAGAAGCTCTCTGGGCAGCTGTGCAGGGCCTCACCACCCTCACAGCAAAGAATTCCWTCCTAATACCTGATCTAAACTCCCCTCTTTCATCTTGAGGTCGTTCCCACTTTTTCTATCACCCCATGCTCTTGTGAAAAATTGCTCTCCAGCTTTCTTGGAAGGTTCTAAGGCTGCTCTCCTTATTATAATTTGTGCTCTTCAACAGCCACCCAAATCTCATCAGTCCCTCCTTATGGAGGTGTGTTGGTGGTAGCTCCAGACCCACACTGCCCTGCACAAGCCCTGGCAGGTCAGTCTCTCTTTCCTAATGTAGAAAAGTGTCCTAAGRAAGGTGAAAATGCAGGAACTTGTTTCTAGCTCCAAACCTGCCATCCTACTGCAAGCAAGACAAGCAYCCCTCTGCAAGAGCTCCACACATGCAGACAARCMTTGGGGATGTTGGAGCCCAAACACCTCCATTTYAATGTGCCTCTGAGTCACCATCCTTGATGAGGCACAGGCTGCAGTTCCCTGAGCTGACATAAAGGAAAATAGACACTGCTCTGAGAGAAGGAGAGCTGAGGAAGCTCAGTTTTCTGTGGTCTTGCATCTTACATATTTTCTCTCTACTCTTCATGCAGTATCCCCTTCTGCCTTCCTTTGTCTCCTSCAATTCACCCTTTCTCTGATTTCTCCAGTGTCCCTCACATCTCCTCATCCCTGCATCCCACGGATGTGCTCATCCCACCTCCAGCCTCTTCCCAGGTACTGTCAGGGGCAGTTTCTGTTGTGGCCAGTCCTAAGGCACAGATGTGTTGATTTTTTGGACATCTGACCACAGCCTGGCCCTCTCTCAGGTCAAACAGACCCAGCAGGKCACTCATCTCCAAAACTGCAGCATTAATTTGTGCTGCTAAGGCTGAAGCCTTTCCCAGAGGAGGACACACATGGGAACTTCACCATCTCTGTGTCTTCACCTCTCAAATTTGGGTGAAACTGSTCAGTTTTGAGTGGGAAATKGGCAGACAWGTGTGATCTCATGGTCTTTGGGAGACCTGTGGGRAAGGCAGTGGGGTTTTTGCTGTTATGGTGGGCACCACCAAGGCCCCAGGCTGTGGGACATCCTGCAGCCAATCTCCCTGGCTTTTTTTTTTTGCTTCCCTTGCTCTCCTCTTTACTACAAARCTCCAGTTGTCCATGTCAAAACTCCCCAATCTCTGAGGCCAGGGTTGCACAAGCTGCCCTTGATGTGATGTCTGTCCTTTTGTAAGAGCCCCTCAGGCAGGGCTGACTCAAGTGTCCTCACAGCCTGGTGAGAGACAGGAACTGGCAGCTGATCTGACTGCAGGGAAAGGAAAAAAGAGGCAAAAAAAAAGAGGCAAAATGGGGGTGGGCCTTGGAGCATTAGAGTTCATGGCAGTAATGCTTAARCCAGCACTGCTTTTAGGAAGTCATTTGTCTGATACACCCTGAATTTAGGGTAGGGGCCACTGCAATCACTGCTTGAAACTGAGGTGATAAGCCTTGAGCAGGGGGAAAAAAATCAACCAATCAACCAACAACCCAAACAAACAAACAAAACCCAAAACCAAAACCCCCAGACAAAATACAAGAAGCCCAGGGACATGTGAAAACATCTGCTGGGAAGTGGTAGGGAAACCAAATGTCTGCCACCAAGGAKAAGTTATTCCTACATGGAGATTTGTAACAGAAATAAGCCTGGTTGGAACGAAGCAAGAATGGAAATGTGTTTCTGAAATCACCAGGAAAAAACAGCAAAACAAGGGTTAAAAGAGCAGCCTGTGCCAGTAGCCAAGGTCAGACAGGCAGCTGATGCACTAATGGAGGTGTTYATGCCAGGACCAGAAGGTCTGTGCTCACATAAAAGCACAGCTGGGATGGTTCCTCAACAGCAGATCCCACAGGAGGGGGGCAACAAGATTACAGGTGCCTCTAAGAATCCCAAAATAGGGAAGCACAGGCAAAGCACAGCAGGCTTTGCTGACAGCCATGAAGGATGAAATGAGCAAAATTCTGAGGCAAATAATTGCTGGCCATAATTGCTGGCTTCTAAAAGCTCTTAAAGGCCCATCCAAACCCAAGTGGCCATCACCAATGAAGAGGAGCTGCCTGTGTCTCTTATCTCCACCTTACACACAAGTGGTCCTTGGCCAAACTTGCAAAGCTCTGCCTCCCTGTGTGTGTCTGTAACAGCCTGTGAGTGTGGAGGGTGAAATCTGCAGTGCAAAAACCCCTTCCATCTCCCTCAGGCCTCCCTCTGAGCCCTGCTGCTCTGGTTTCCTGCACCTGAAAGCACAGAGACAAGCWAATGAAAAGGTTCATAGCTCTGAGACATGATCTGCTCACAGCTCAGCCCCCTCACTCATCGTTTTATGAGCTCCTGAAAGGATTGCACTTACCAGCTGATTTTTTTTTCATTAGCACTTATCTTTATCTGAAGTAGCTGAGCAGGTGGAAAGGGTTTAACAGTTGGTGGCTTTCCAAATCCATCTCTCTCATCTTCCAGGTCTCCTCTTCCTCTTTCTCCTGTTTTATGGAATGGGTGAGCTGTGCCCCCTGCTCCTGCTTCTCCTCCCTGATCCCAGCTACAGACCCCTGTGCTTGGGAAGGGTCTCAGCAATGAGGGGAGAGATCCTTTTCTCCTCAGCACTTCCCATTGCTGCCTTCATCTGCTGACAGCAGCAAGAAACAGAGCAGCAAGAAGCCAGAATTSCATCAAGAYGACTGAAGCATCAGGCTGTGACCTGTCAAATCCCTCTGAAACCTTCTTTTATTGTCTTCAAAGCAAGCACTTCTGCAGAGTCCCTTCTCTGTTTTGACCTGACTCTTGCTGATGCTTAATGTCATTTCCAATATTCCATTCATACAAGACATGAATGCCATTTATTTGGTTACWGGCCCTTTTTCCTCCACTTAGTGGCACAGAGTAACCATAGATTCAGTGGCTCTTCTCTTCAGGAAGTTTAAATCCAGAGCCATCAGAGACACAACTGCCATCTTGCTGGGAATCTTCCCATTTTTTAACACAAGACATGAAGGGGCTTTTACAATGAAGGATTTCAAGCAGTTAAATCCTGGCATAGCTGGAGCAGGGCAAAGGCATTCAGCAGAGCTCAGAACTGTCAAAATCCTCTGTGCTGTGCCCTGCTGCTCACCAGAGTGACCCACAGCTCCCTGGATTCTTCGTGGCTCTTTCCCTCTTCCCTCTGGCTGATCCAAAATTAACCATTTTTTCTCCTCCTTTTGCTGTAACTCTGCCATTTCCCTGTCCTTCCCAGTCCCCTTGAGGACTTCCATGACTAAATTGGGACCTTGCAGTTTCCTGCCATACCTGTAAACTCAAACTGAGGGTTCCTCTTGCTCCCCAGTGGAGCAAGGAGATGAGCCCAAGTCCAGGCAGAAAATCCCATGTGCAAATCCTTATTTGTGTGCCTGCTGGGGGATGTTAAGCTTTCTGTCTGTGCTGCAGCTTCATCAAAATAAAAATACTGGGAGCAGGGGGGAAAGCCCCCTGATTTGATCCCACCTTTTCCCCAGATTTCCTTTGTGACTGTGTAGAATCACACCCATCTGCCACCCCTTTGGTGAGAAGAGAGAAAGAATTCAGCTGCTATTTGCTGTGCAACCAGCATGAGCCTGCAGAAATGTGAGCAGCCTGGCTAAGGGAAAGGTTGTGTAAGTGCACACTTATGGTTCACAGKAGTCAGCAAGAAATGGTTTTATGGYTTCACTTGCCAGGGGCTTTGTAGGAACAAGTTCTGGCCTTGAAAATTCCTGTCTCTGCTCAGAAGAGGAGGAGGATTTCTGTCCCARTGCTGATAGACATTCCTGGGAAAAATGGAAATTTCATGTTTCACCTCAAATATTCATCTCTTCAGAAGAAAAGGTTGATAAATATTATAAAATCAGGGCATAGCCAGGGCTCAACTTTGCCTCAGCAAACTGAAGGCACTTCTGCCTCCTTTTATCTGAACCTGTGTAAATTATGGAATAGTTCAGCTACACAATAAAGTTACTGAGTTCTCATCATCCCTATTATCACTCTGGACCAGGCAATCATCTGTGGCAGCTCTTATGCTTCTGGCTAAACTGAGATCTTTTTCCCTCACATATTATTCATTGGGTAGGAAGGGGGAAAAAAAATCTTTGTGCTTTTCTAATAATTTTTAGAAGGTGAGAACTCCTCTGAACCACAAAAGAGAGAATCATCCTTTCAGCACTCACATTCCTGGGATAATAGCACAGATATTTTAATCCTTACAACTGTTTTACACCATGTGTTAGCAAACCCACACAAGAGGAAGATGCTTGTTCAAAATATCAGAGACACAATGTGGGCTTGCTGATACAATGAGAGACATCTCCTGTGTCTGAGGAGTTGTTTTTTGTTTCTTTTCTTTTTTTTTTTAACTGCCAAGCAACATTTGTATGCTAAATGGGAGATGTCTGGACAGAATGTTTTCTGCAGCTGAGTTGTTGGTGGCTTGGCTGCTGCAGAAATCACAGGTGATTCTGCAGGAAAATCTGGATGGCAGAGGGTCAGTGACATTAAAAATCCAGAACACAAACATGCTCTGCCTCCCTCCTCTCCATGTGCTACWCAGAGCAGCAGAATATCCCACATTAATTTGCAACCCAAATCAGTTCCCTCTCACTGGAGGCTCACACAGGCGTTGCTCAATATTTTTTAATTAAAAGGCTTCTTCACCTTCTGGGAAGAAAAAAAACCCAACCAAACAACAAAGAACCAAACAAGCACCTGGGCAGGATCTTTCATTTCCAGCAAAACTAAAATGCACCAGTTTCTCTTTTCCCCACTGATTTTGTCCACTCACTAAAAGGCATTGGTGTGTGCATGTTTTATTTTACTTTGAATAACCCAAACCCATTCAATCTCAGCACCTTTTAACAGCCACCASTGACCTGGTCTGAAACCACTGATTTATACAATTTGGCCATTTCACARTTTGAACATTGAGACTATCAGAATATTTCTCATTGAATCTGTGCAAGCCACACACAGTTCTCTGAAAAAAATGAGTACTTGGCTGCTCCAACTCTCATCACCATCACAGAAAACTTCCCATTATACCAGCTGGGTTTCATCTGTGATCAGTCAAACTGGCACCTCAGAAAAGCCACTATTTTTTGCAAAATTRTATTCTCTGTAGAGAAGATAAGGTTTTTGTTTTTGTTTTCCCAGGTAAAGGAAAATTTAGAGAGATTCATTACATAACCTCTGAGTGTTTTCTCCRTTACAGATAATTTTGTCTTCTTCAAGATGCATCAGGAATTAATGAAAGCTTAGAAAAGGAACATTTTTTGGCATGGGGCAGAGGGACTAGCCTTATCATTTAGATTTTAAAACCCCCCCAAACAACAGAGCAGAGGCAAATCATGGTGTTGTTGCATACTATGGAAAAGCAGAGCCATCAAGMTGCTGCAGAGCTGGGTAACACCCAGTGAGAGGTGGCAAGGACCTTGAGACCCAGCAGGATCAGCCTGGTACAGTCAGCTCAGCAAAACACTGGGGCTGCTTTCCACCCTTCTGGAGGAGGAAAAAGCTGTGTTATCACATCTGCCAGTGTGTGAATGCAAACCATAAAAACCTTGGGGTTTGGTGGTGAGCCCTGTGGTGTGGCCCCTCTTCTGGCAGCTATTTATTCTCCAGAGCTGTCTCAAACTGGTAGGAAAAAAAGGTCAAATGTGGAGCAATGGTAAAACATTTCTGCAAAGTTTTTATAGACTCTTGCACAGAGGATTCTTGAAACACTAAGCTCTCAAAACCTATGGCTCTTGGAAGAAATTCTTCCAGCCTTCTAAAACCATTTCTAAAAGCATCCCAGTTCCCCCTTCAGCTGGATTGATCCACCTTCAAGCCCTGTGTACTGTAAGGTCAGGAAATTTCTTTTTGCTTTGCCTTTGCCTYGAGCTGGGATGGTCAGAGTTTGTGTAAAAACCTACCTCAGACACCACTGTTCCCAACATTTCCTGGAAATAAGCATGCTGAGAAACTTCTCATTGGCTTTCACCTGAGAAATGAGAGTCTTCTGCTCCTGTTCCCACCACTCACCTTTATTATTTATTCTTCTCTCTTTATGCTTTATTCTTCTCTCTGTACCTCACTGGTTCTTCTGAGAACAAAAGCAAAACATTTTGGTGACAAAGTGGCTGTATTTATTTCCATCCTGCCCTCACCATGGGACAGACCCACTTCTTCACTTTCCTGATRCYAAAARTATTYAATATTGGGGKTTTTWCTGGGTTTTGKTTGSTTGGTTTGTTGTTTGTTTGGGGKTTTTTACTATTTCTATTAATGTCCTTTGCAACATCTATCTCAGCTTGATTCTTGGCCATTCAGCTGTTGTTCTCTCCTGCTGACCTTTTCCTAAACACCCTTCCCAATTACTCAGGTCCAAACTCCCCATTGTCAAGATGCAAAAACTTTCAAAGCCCACTCTTCARCTGAGCTTTTAAGCACACCATGACACCAACTTCACAAAGATTTGCCCTTTGAAATCAAAAGCATTGTTGATAAGCCTGTCATTCCTTTCATTTAGCTTGAAGAAATCACTTAATCCAAAGTTAATTTCTAAAACTAATGTATTATAGTATTTTTATTTTTTTATAATTTTATCAAAATTTCAGTATATCCACATAATTTGTTCAGTAGCTGTGTGGGAAATAATAGATTGATTTTCACTTCCCAGAATGTCTGGATTCTACTATAATTACCAACATGTACCTTAATCTGTTTTAGTAGCATTAAACAGTTYGTTGTAGCTTAAACACTTCTTAGTAGTATTAATCCATACAATGCTAGAGAGACAATTAGCATCATCCAGGTCTGAACCTGATGATATTTATCTGGCAAAGCCCCAGAAGTTATTCTAACAATTCCCTGCATCCCTAGGGTGATATGGTTTAATCTGAAACTGAATTCTTTGCCCCTTAGACAAAATTTATTAATAATATTTATAATTATATTTAAACGTATCTAAATTATATATTCATATATATTATAGCACATATATTTACATTATATGTAATTAATATATAAAGAATATATATGTGCATATAATAACATAAATACAAAATATAAGTTCTATTTTATTATATAAATTCTAGAAATTAAAATATTAATAGATGTATTGTTTAATTTATATTTACTTTATTATTCTATAAATTATATAAAATTTGATTGTGTTAATTTTAATATTATGTGAAATATTAAATAAAATTAATATAAATATAAATTATATAAAAACATAAATAACTACTTTTTATTGAGAGTTCTCTATGTTTTACATATTAGATTTAAGGTGCTCTAGTTATATTTTGTATCATATTAATATGTTAGATCCATAACTTCTCTGAGAGGAAATCATACAAACAACAAAAATCAGTGTGGCTACAAACACTCAGAATAATTGGAGGAAAATCTCTTTTTGAGACTTACTTTTGATTCTGGGCATCCCACAGTTTTTCACCCTGGATACATCTGGAGTCACAGAGCTCTTAAGAGGCAGCACTGAAAYTTGAGRATTCRAACCAAACTTGGTTMAAATGATAACCTGCAGTGAATCTTGGGAACCCACCTGATTCTGCCTGCTCTCTGCTCCCCTCATCCTGCACAGAGCACTCTGTGAGCCCAAGATCAGCCTCAGCCAGAGAGCCTGAGCATCATTCAGTGTCTGAAAAGCTGAGTTTGGAGCCTGAGCATCACTCAGTGCCTGAAAAGCTGGGTTTGGAGCAGGACGTGGCTTCTGAGTGTCCCAAATCTGCTTTTCCTGGAGCTGAACTGAGCCTCAACCCCCACAGGGTTGATCTGCTGATCTGCAGAGAGYTCTGAATGAGTAAGGCACTTTTCAGAGTAAAGGGGAATAAGGACAGAGAGGGGATGATTTAGGTTAGAAGGAGCCTCAAAGATGATCTCATTCATCTTCATCCCTGCCATGGACAGGGACACCTTCCACTAGACCAGGCTGCTCAAATCTCTGTTCTGTTCACACARCAATGCTTCATCCCTTCCAGCTGTGGAAATCTTCATCTGATTTCAGGAGGCTGAAGCAGCACAAATAAAATGTTACTGAATGGAAAAAAAAAAATGCAGCATGAAATAAAAAGCCCCAAACTGTCAAAAAAGAAACATTGATTTCAAGCCTTCACAAGATAGCATCTAATGGCCACAAATGCCATCAGACACTCTGCTTAAACAGGATTGCAGATTACTGTTCTTGCTTAATAAGAGTCATAAACCACTGAACCTTAACAAAACAAACAAGAAGATCTCTTCTGGAGACAACCTGCAGCAAATTTTGTAATGGAAATACTTGGAGCAGTTGAAATCTTCTCCTGTTCTCYCCTCACTGGGCAGAAATCACAGTGAAAATACGCAGGAAAATCAGTGGTGACCCAGTGAAGCATGACTTGGTGGTGGTCACAGTGCTCTTCACAACTCAACAGCCCCAGTTAAAGCATCACTGAATTGCAAGAAGATGGGAAAAAAAAGAAGAGAGGGGGTGGGGAAATGACCTTTGCTGGGAATGATGGTGTTGGAATTTGTTGGGGTGGGATGCCCTGAGAGCAGGGATGTGAGTGGCTGCTCCCCATTGCTCAGGGAAAAGGGCTGAAAAACTCACCCAGGCCTCTGGGAAGGGGCAGCAGCACTGAAWGATTCAGCTGCCAAGTAGAGGCAGAGCAAGTAATCTCTCCTTATCACTTCCTCTGTGCTGTGTTTGACTTCCTGACCCCTGTCACACCTTCTCTCTCCAGCTGTCTCTGTCAGACTGAGCTCTGTCTTTTCCATTTCTACTCATGCAGCAGTTGCTTCAAAGCTCTCACCAGCTTTGTCCCTTTTTTTCTCAGATTTTTCTGGTCTCCTCACATCTCTCCTGTTRTGCCATGAGCAGCCCAACGTGAACCTTTCAAAATGATGGCCCATTGGGGGTCTGCAGAATGGCAAAACATCCCACTTGATTCCCTCATTTCTTTCCTGCTKGTTTTTAATTATCCATTTACCTTTCTGGCAGCTGCTGTGGGTTTAGCTGAACCTTTCTTGAACACCAAGATAGTTTTCCTTCAGTGGCAATTCTGCAGGGCCCACCACTGTGCACGTAGAGTTATGTGCACTAAATTGTCTGCTCCTCTGCACTTGATAACCCTGTCATCCATTCTCTCATTCTCAAGYTWTTCAGCACCATGAGATCTTTCTGTRACTCTTTACAATTAGCTTTCATTTTGATTACTCCAAGTCACTGAAAGTTTTGGGCAAGTTTTGTCACCTCCAATAATTTTTCAGGTCACTTATGAGCACATGGAGCACAGGGTCACCACACTGGCTGGTGACCTTGTCCTGTTGTGCAGGCTGACAGGTCTTCCTGCCCTTAGTTTCTTGTCTTTAAACTKGTTGCTAGTCCACAAGACAACCTTSATCCTAATGAAAACTTAGTTTATTTAAGGAAGAGACCTCACCAGAAGCTTTGAGAAATCCAGGTACATGGAGATTACTGGGTCAACTTCATGTGCAATCTGATTCTCATAAAAAAACCCTTAACAACAGATTAATGAGCCGTGGTTTCCAGGCTGTGCTGAATCTTCTCCATTATTTTGTATTTCTCCATATGCCCACTAATATTCACAATTCTTCTCACAAATCCCTCTAAAATGAAAGCCAAGGTTATGTGTAAGAAGCTGTTTGGGTTCTTCTAGGGACCTTTTCAGGAGTGGCACCACGTGCCCCACTTCCCCTGACCTTGAGGCTAATTTAAGCAAAGCCAATTTCAGCAGTAGGTTACTCACCACAGTTAATAGTTTGGCAATTTCATATCAGAGCTGCTCTGAAGCTCCTGCATGAGTGCCATCTGGTCCTGTTGATCTGTTGTTAGCTGTTTTAGTGGTTTGTTTTAAAAAGGCTTTTAATGTCACTTCAGAGTGAGACCTTTCATCRGACTTGCCCAATTAAAGTTTTCAGCATGGCAACTCCACTGACCTCCTAAATGGGAACAAACACCAGGACAAATAATCCATTTGGCATTCCTGCCATTGCTCTGCCTTCCTTTGACACTTTGATCATTTATCAGCTATATTGAGATTCTGACTGTGACCTTCTGTTTCTGACATGTTTGAAAATTTCCTTATTATTACTTGTATGCATTTAGTGTGATGCTAGCAAGAACCTTTTCATTACCCATTGCTTTTTTATGGTTTTATATTTCCTTTCCCAGAACGTGTATCTCTTCTATTATAGTAATTTGTACCTTCCCCTCTGTTTTCTTGTGGCTGTTTTCACTTTGATTTTTATGTGTCCTAACTTTGAAAGTATTTTTGAAGACAAAATACATCCCTACTCTGAACTTCCCATGTCGGTAAGTGTGTCTATGACACCAGCATGCATTTTACCTTCTTTAACTGTGCTGTTGATCTCTAAAATRTTTTCTCATTTGCACATTTTTGTCATTTCTGAAGCTCTGAACTGGGGTCTTTGTGGAGTTTTTTTGTTTCCTGTGGACATGGTGCATTTGAGTGTGCTGTGCTCACCCTGCTAAGACATTTGGGTGACATTTGTCCACAGCACTTCTTTGCTCATAGCTCAGTCAGAACCAGGCAATTTTTTTCTCCCTGTTCAGGTGCTACAAAAAGCACTTTTTTATGGCATCTGCCAATATAATTTCTGCCTCATCCTTTCTCATAACCTTCACCCACTCTGCAGGACATCACTGACACCTCCCATCTCCTTTGTTTTCTGCCATTTCTCACTTTCTCATTGCCCTTGCCATGTCACAGTCAAGGTCACCAGCCTGGTCAGGTGTCTGAGAGCATCCCTCTTTCCTCCCTCTTAGGCACAGTATTTTAAACCACAGGGATTCTCCGTTACCTGTGTGCCACAGATGACTTATTTACCTGGTTTGATGCCAAGCTTTTTTTAAACACAGAGTAGCACCACGTCATCTGCAATTTCCATATCAGTTACAGCCTGAACTGTGCTATCCCATGGCTCAGCTTGTTTTCTAAGTTTCTGGYATGTCCATTGCATCAATAACTTAATTTAAAAGTCCACCCATTTTAATTTTGAGCCTCTAGCCATTTAAATTTTGTACTTCCAGCTTTATATAAAAGCTGATACTTACCTTTGCTTTTGTAATCAAGATTTGGGGTTTTTTTTATTCATGACTGCTCTTTGCTGTGGCCCTCATTAAATTAATCAGCTTCAGCCCCATCTTTTTTAGTTGCTACTGTTTTTGGGAGGGTTTGTTTGTTTGTTTTTAAATAGGGATGTTATTGAGCACTGTATATGGTCAGGAAAGATCTYCAAGTAAATCCAGGAAGCTACAGGATGATTTGGTCATCGATATCTAAAAAAAGTTGGGGAGCATTCTGCCAGTGCCTGGCTSCTGCAGTGTGAGCTGTTACACTTTTGTGCTGTCACTTATTAATCAGGAGCACAGAGCTGGGCAAAATCAGTCACCAGGCAAAGCAAGGATACAGCTCGTGCTTTAGCCTTAAAACGGGCTGCTAATGAAAAGTTGCTCACAAAGCAGAGCTGGACCCCTGAGGTTTGTGCTCCCAGCAGCAGAGCCTTGGAAAGCTGGCAGATGCATGACAGGGACATGAGCAGAGCTGGAGAGCTGATGGTTTGACAGGAGTCAGAGTGCTTGCTCAGTCAGAAAAATCTCTGGAGTTGGGTCACATGAAAATAAAAAGGACTAAACGTCCAAGGAACCCCATTTAACACCAGAGACGTGATCACAGAGCACTTGCTATCCTGCCAGATCTCATTGCCCCAAGGTAAAAACATATTATTTACCCTTAGACAACAAACCCTACAGATTTTAACAGATTACTCTCTCTCCAGCAGCAGGAACTTGCTTTGTGCACCATCTGTCGCCTCTCGCCCGTGTGTCAGCCCGCTCACCAGCACGTCACCAATTATTCACCTTCGTGTCACCACCACAGCAGTGACCCTCCCACTGACCCAAAGCCCTGCACAATGGGGGCTGAATAAACACAAAASTATAATGACAGCCTCCCCCTTCTCCTCCCCCAGCCAGGTTTGCAAACTGTGAAGAATTCAGGCTTTTTTACGGGTCAGCAGCACAGAACGCCCTYTAAATTATGCAGCTTCTCAGCTGGCTTTGACCAAACTCAGCTGGGGATGCAGAAGGCCCTGAGAAACTCAGCAAGAGCTCGGGGTGGCCGAAGCACATGAGTGATGTGGTTGTTGTGCTCAGGAGGAGCAGCAGCAGCAGCTCAGAGCTGGCCCTGCTRCGGTCACATCACACCCAGCTGAGAGCAGAACGTCCCCCCATGGTCACACACAGGAKGAGAGAAGGCCACCAAACACATGTGACAGTCGTCCCTGAAACCCAGTTATAACCCAGTTACAACCCAGTTATCTGCTCGTTGTCCAGCCCATTTCTGGCTAAAGAGACTTAGCAGAACACAGAATGCATTTGTTGGTGTTTCCTGGGCATGGTTCCTCATTGAGAGGAGAGCTATGGGGAAAAAACACACGAAGGGATGTGTGTTTATAAACTACTGAGATTAGGTAATGTCTACCAGCAAGTATCATGACTCATAAAATTTCATTAAAAATCTCAAAGGTTGGCAATAAAACAGTTTTTTATGGAGACAGAGGAGCTGAACCTGCACCTGAACACTTTTTTCACCCTACAATAATGAAACAATTCCTCCTCCAGGCCCAGACACTTGTGTGACCTCCACAACTTGTGAAATTACTGACTTTTAGAGGRTAAAAAAAGACAGGGGAGAAAGAGGGAAGAAGAAGGGGGAGAAATAAGGGACATGACCTTTTCTCATCCCACCCATCCTATAACAGAAATACCTCTGTGAAAGAAAACCACTCCCTGGGAGGATTCCAGCTCAGAACTCTCATGGATGTGTGTTACCCACAGCTCAGCCACAGCTTTGGGTGTGGAAGGATCTTCTGTCAGCACAGAACAAATCTGCTAAGGGACCTCCTGGAGACCACAACAAGCAGGACTTGYTCCAGGCTTTTGAGCTGCCCTCTCTCCTGTGGTGAAATTTCAACCCCAGAGAGGGGCTTGTCCCAGCTCTGGTGCTGAGGGGGCTGTTTAATGTAGGAASATGTTTCACTTCCCTTCTCAAGCCATCATCCTCCCAAGTGCCTTGTAAAGASACTGCTTCACATCTTCTTTGTTTTTATGGCCAGATATTAGTGCAGATAATTTAGAGTCTTCCAGTTATTACTTCTCATTAGTTTTTAATTCAGGAGAAGAAGCTCATACAGTCTGTTAAATGCTTTACTCACTGCCTTGCTGAGACTCTCATCTGATTTACTGATGGGTTGTGAAGACCTTCTCATTGATTTTTCTTTGCCCTTTCATTGTATTACTCTAATACAGGAGTAAAAAAGATTAACTGGGATGGGTGGGTGGCAGGATGAATGTGCTGGCAGAGGAAAGAGAAGCCAGGCTTGGAGAGGACAAAGCAGCTCTGAGGCCACCAAGGGAGTTGTTTGAGGCACCTCATGGCTCTTACCATGTACTTCTGAAAGTCCATCAGTGAGAGGTGGGAGGCATCMTGAACACAAAAAATCCCTATCTACTGGTAACAACAAGGGAAAGAGAGAAGCCAGGGACTGGCCAGACCTTCATTTTACTGAAATGAATGATAAAAACCTGGATAAGAAAGCTACAACCCTTTGAGGAAATAAAAATCAGAAGGCTGATTAAATAAAAATACACCCCCCACATACCCCAAAACATATACATATGTTTAAGTCTCATAGCTTTGCATCATAGCTGTGGTTGTGAGGAGAGCATAAACCATTGAAATCACCCCAAGTGACACAGAGTCAAAGCACCAACAAAAAGGCAAAGGAAGGACCCACTTGGGGCACAGAAGACAAACCTGAAGCAATTAAAATAGACACTTCCTCCACCTGGAATAGGCAGCTGATCCATACCAACTAATCAGGAAATCAGGGGAAAGGGGGAGAAAGAGTTTTAGATGGAAGTAAATAAAAGCAAGGCAGTACACTG
The DNA here is from genome assembly GCA_902810485.1 of Alauda arvensis. Classification (NCBI taxonomy): domain Eukaryota; kingdom Metazoa; phylum Chordata; class Aves; order Passeriformes; family Alaudidae; genus Alauda; species Alauda arvensis. The sequence goes on from CADDXX010000297.1 coordinate 450,077, forward strand.
CAATTGTTGAACTCTCTGACCAAATAATATTGTTTTTCCAGACTACTTAGTATTCTATTCATCACAAGTAGCACTGAAAAAAAACACCCCAACTCTGACATGCTCTCCACTTCAAGCTCTCTGTTTGGCTATTTATAGCCTCTCCATTTTCAAGGGTGCACCAATTACAGCAGTTCTGCCACGGCCTCTGAGTTTCAGCAGAGCCGTGAGGGGAAGCTGGATAAAACACAGCCTCACAACTCCTGCAGCCTTTGCTCTGCCTGGCCCCTTTAGTGGGGGGCATATTTCATCCCGAGGCTTTGCTGAGATAAAGGATGCTTTGTCCAAACCCTGCAATGCAAAGGAGGAGACCTGTCCCCTTGGTTTTGGCTCAGACTCTGCTCTCCAGTTCTTGCTCTCCATGGCTGAGCCCATCTGAAGGCTGCCAAGAGCAGCTGATGGGGAGCCAGGCCAAGGCAGCTGCTCCAGAAATCTCCTTTTACTCCCCTTTTTCTCTCTTCACTTCCTTGCACAGCCCTGGAGATGGTGCATGGGGTCAGGGCAGCTGCTGTGGCAGTGCTTGAAGCTTCATTGTTGAAATAAAACTAAAAAGAGCTCTGAGAAAGGCAGGAATTCTTTCTTATCCATACCCCCGGCCAAAAGTTGGAAAGCATCTTGAGACACAACTGAAAGCAGCACAGAGCTTTATGAATAGAAGCCTGGTGGRCAGCTTCATTTTATGAGCTTCTTGTACCTCAGAGAAAAGCAGCAGATACTGATTAGGGACAGTAACTCTTCTCAAGGAGAAACGTAACTTGCTTCTTCTGACTTTTTCCTCTATAGAACTGACACCTATCTGAAAGGCAATGAACTGTAGACTCTATGATTTAGGGTATATTTACTATTTTTTTTCAATGTTAATCTTTTCTAGGGTRAGAAATGTGCACCCCCAGTCTGCAGACCTGTGAAAACCAGTTTCTCAGCAGCACCATGTCCAGCACATCTTGCAGGATAAAATACAGCTGTACCTTGACTATGAGGGCAACTACTGTTTTTCTCCTACTTTCAGTGCCCAGAGCACCCCAAAACCTGACTGTGAGCACTGGAATTCATCTTTTTATAGTCAGTTTTTGGGGCAGCATCCCAGTCTTCACACCAGGAGGCAGCTTGCCATGGAACCTTAGTAAAGATCACCACAAAATAGGCAGCAGCAGTTCTCCAGATGTTATATTTGGCAAGAGGCTTTTTTAGCATTCCAGCTCGCTCCAGYCCAGAAAAATCTGACTCCTTTCACCAAATAATCGTTAATTTGAGAGAGCCTCTTATGCTCACTTCATTCAGCATTTTGTGTGCTATTCACTTTGGAAAGACATTTTTCTTCTTTCTGCAGATGGAGARTCCTGTAGCCAAATAGTTCTGGATGTAATCCCAGGCCTTTTCTTCTCCCTTCCTTATTCCCCTTCTTCCCTACATTTTCCCCAGACTGAAGCGGACTTYGCACAGATTTGGAGGATTTTTTATTTCATAGTGTGTTTGAAAAATAGGGGTGACTCAGGAGATACAAAATATATGCAAAGGTGTGATGATTTCAACTATAAAATKTTGAAATCCAATGCCTTCTTATTCCATGTCTGCATTGATTTATTTGAGCAAGTTACCAGCGTTATCTGCATTCCAGTTATTCCTACAGATGCTTTCCCATCTCAATTCCCAAGCAAGAGCACAAATAAAAATATGAATTTTCATTCATTATTTAATCTACCTGTGCCCACCTCAAATTTTCCATGGTCATTTCCTGAGACATCCTTTTGGAATGTTTGTATTCCGGGTGCATTTTAATATTTAAAAAGAAAAAGAAGCGAGAAACCATTTACCCATCACCTCCACATAC
>CADDXX010000297.1:452146-481490 GCA_902810485.1 Alauda arvensis
ACAAGTGATTTTTAACAATATGTTACTGGTATTGTCTAGCTCTGACTGGAGGACTGTCACAGAGGAACTGGCTGTGATGCTCCAAGGAATGCAAACAGACATGTCCAGCACCTGCAGCAGAATCTTCTTTGGTCAGTCCCTGAGTGCCTGGCTTTATGCCATGACCACAATGCTGTCCTCACCTGTTAAAAATCATACAGTGCAGGTATTGAAAACCATCCTATCAGGACACAGAACACACTTCCTCTTCCCTCCCAAAATTCCTAAAAAATAAAAGGTTTATCAAATGAAATGAGCATTGCTTCTGGAGGTAGTTACTCCCACACACCTGTACAGTTTCCCCCTTTCAGAAACAGGTTCCCTCTGAAAAATAATTCCCAGATGCCCAGAAGCCAGGACAGTCAAACTCCAGTCTGTGCTTTATTTATTTGTCTTGTTCCCTTATTTTCACCAACTGGATAAATTAATTTCCTTTCCCTCTTGTTACCAATGCCCTATCACAAAGGCAAGGTATGAAAAGCAGAGGATGGAGATTGAATTGTGGCTGGTCCCTGTCCCAGGCCCCCTGTGCTGCATCAGGAGGTAGAAGGGGGCAGAAGGGGAAAAAAAAAAACCCACAAAAAAACCAGTGATTTTATATTTACCAGTGACCACTACCTGAGGGAGAAGAGGGAAATGCAGACAAGCAGGTTGCTCTTTAGGAACACACCTGTTAAATTGGCTGTGGTGGGAACCCTGCCTCAAAATTTGGATAGGAAAGAGAGGACCTGAAGGTGGGTACCATTTGAGCAAAAAAACACTAGGCACTGTAAGGACAAAAAATATGGTACTCCCATGTTTTCCTCCCTATTTTTAAGTGTTGTAGTCAGTATTCAGTAATTTAAAATAGAGTGTGAGCTGCACTGTAAGGGCTTGCAGTGTGTGCCAAGCACTCCTTGCTACTGGGATTGAGGGTGGTTTCATTGTGTCTCACCTGGGACAAAAGTCACAGTGAGGAGGAGTTGTGGGGTCTCTTGCAGCCCCAAAACAGCTGCTTGCTCACTCCCCTTGAGCTGGGATGGGGGAGAGAATCAGAAGGGTAACAGTGAGAAAACCCCTGAGATAAAGACAGTCCAACAGGAAAAGCTGCTCATGAAAACAGAGCAAAACACAAAATTCATCCCCCACTTGCCATGGCAGGCAGGAGGTCCCCACCCTCAGGCCAGCAGGGCTCCATCACAGGTATGACAAGGAAGACAAATTAACCACTCCAAACATCTCCYCCTTCCTCCTTYTYCCCCCRGATCTCTATGTGAGCATGGCCCCATGTGGTGTGGGACATCCCTGGCTGTGTCCCCTCCCCTCTGCCTGTGCACCCCCAGCCCCTGGCTGGGCTGAGGGGCAGGAAAGGGCTGGGCTCTGTGTGAGAGCTGCTCAGCCACAGCTAAAACACCCCTGTGCCAGCACCACTGCTTCCAGACAAACCCAAAACACCTTAATAATGCCTTAAGGTTTAGCTGTCATGTGTTTCAGATTCTGTGCTGCCTTGGGTGTAGTTCTGAGCCTCACATTAATGTCGGTAACCTCTCTTCATAGAGCAGAGAGACAAAACAAATCCTTTTCCTGCTGAAGACCAAGGACAGCTGTTACAGTTTTCAAGCACCAAAAGCACAAACAATGGTGGACTGAGGAGAGTAGCAAGAAGGCTGAGACCTCACAGCCTGAAGCTGTAATTGGACAATTAAACCCCAACATGCACATGGACCAAAACTTATAAAAGTGTAAGACCTCCTGACCTGGGGTCCATTTTGTGACCATTTTGGGTCCACCTTGGGTGTAGCCCTGGCCAGGCTCTTGTCCTGCCCAAGGTGTATCCTAGAGGGCTTTCAATAAATATCCCCTTTATTCTCCAGCTCTGTCCAGTCTCGGTTCCAGGTCAGCCTTCCAAAGGCATCAGCCCAACACCAGCCACTGTGGAGAAAATGAACTCTGYCCCAGCCCAAAGCAGCACAGTCACAGGAAATATCTCGTTCTCATGATGAGATATCACTTCCCAAGGAAGCAGGACAAATCCYGGCAGTCACAGATGAGTAAAGGCCTGACTCCCTGTGCAAAGCCATGGCCTCCTGGCATGGGACAGAGGGAATAATTCATTCATTTATAGGAAGCCAGTGTGGGTCCAAGACTGGAGAAAGGATCTGTGTGGAAAATAACTGGCAGCTATTTTAATAAAAGCTTGGCTSAACACTTGCTGAGCTCTATGCTGATGAAAAAAAAAAACCTTGTTCCTCCTGCATGCTGCCCACCAAGGAGCACAGCAAGGAAACACAGGATACCAAATAATTGTTTCCTTGACCTCGAGGTTTCATAGCAAAAAATAGCTTCTTCAAATGTATTATGCAGCCCTCTTCTTCTTCAGTGCTGCCTTTTAAATTTCTTCAGGCATATTTATCTGCAGCTGCTCCATTGATTTCAATGCTGGGGAAAGGTGAAAGAGGAATAGCTCTAGAAATTTGAGAGCAGTACTTGTGTAGCCTTTCCCTCAGTGCAAGATCAATGAGTACCCCAAAGGATGGATGAGAACCACCAGTACCAATGAGGGTGACTCACTGTCTCTGCTCATGTGTTCCTTGGCTTCCTACCTGAGATAAAAAAGAAGAATCTCAGARAAAGTCTGGCAAACAGGTTATTTTCTCAGGCCTTGTTTGCTGATGGCTGCGTGCTCAGCTCAGCTGCTGGAGCTTGCTGTTTGCTCCAGGGAGCYAGCCCTGGGTTTGCTTTTGGCAGTCAGGGAACCTTCATGGGTTTTTTTCCAACAGCAGCATAGGAATTTTCTGGAAGTCACTTGAAATGCAAATGGCTTCCATCGACCTGGCTAAATATTTTAGTAATGGAAAGCAGTATTAGAAAATAGCTCATTCTGATAATTTGTAGAATTTTCTCAGTTAGTTATACAAAGATTCCTGTACCTGATCAGTCAGTTTTGATCTYTCATTGTTTAGACAAGCATCTATTGAAACAAGTCAGTTTTGTGCAGCTGTGGCCACAGATACTCATGCAGAGTTTCCTGATCAAGCCAGGAGAGGAATCCTCTCCTTCAGAAAACAAGAAAGTGTTGCTATTGAATCAGAAATTAGGAAATGGTTTTGAAACGCAATTTCATTTTACATTTTGTTTTGACATTCTTTTTTTCTTCTTTTAAGTAAGTGTATTGCAAAAACCTCTCCTGAGATACACATTTTTAATCTTTTGTTCTGGTTATCCCTCAGGAGAGCCAAAGGTGAATTTATAAGAATAGTATATAACATATATAAAATCAGCTTGTAGTTACAGCATATTTGAAAGACCAGCTGTCCAATATGCACACAGGACCAGTTCACTTTTTAAACTACATTATTTGTTTTGTTTTACTTAGCTAGCACTCCTCCAAAAGAAAAATCATTTTGTGCATCGAAATACCTCAACCATATTAAAATAAAGTTCAACATTCTGGCTCCACTGAATCCAATGGCAGATTTCCACACCAGATTATAATAGCATCAATATTTCATTTCCAGGAAGGAAAAAAAAAAAATACAGCCGGCCTTTAGCAAGCTAAAAGCACCCTGTCAGATGCTTTTAGGGACACAGAAGGTGAGGGAAAAATAAAAATAAATTTAAAAAAAAAGGTGAATACTAGTGATCAGGTTTATGCCATGTGGCAAGTTGATGAACAACGCCTGCTGTGTCTGAGGCTTGAACTGCCATCAACTCCGTGCATTCACATCCACTGGAGATGCTCTGCAGGGGCATTCCCTGGGAAAAGGGGAGGTGTCCCTGTGTGAATGGCCTGAGGATGAGATATCATCCCCTTCTCATGAGSAGGTGTGAAAATGCAGAAATAAAGCAAAGAAAGCTCAGAGTGGTGGGCAGGGAGACAAAACCTCTCCAAAGTCTCTAGCCTGGCCAAGCAGAGATGTAAAACCCYGCAGGTGTTTAAGGCAGTGGCAGTGAGGGAAGGGAATGAATTCCCCTTTCACTGCTGAGGACAGAAGGGTGCTGGCTAATCACAACCAGGTGTGTTGGTTTAGCACGGGTAGAACAAAAAACCAATCAGTGTCTGGCTTTGAAATTGATTAACTAATTAAGTATGAGGCTACACCTCTAGGCTACACAGGCTTTAAAATCAGAAGGAGCCCGGGAAGTTTCCATTTTCCTTCTAGCAGGTGAGCGGGTAACAGCGGCCGGGCGGGCCGGGCCCCGCGGCCACACCGGCTCTGAGGGGCGGGCAAGGCCAGGCCGCGGCAGCCGCTGCCAGCAGGGGAGGAGAAAGCCAGGCTACTAACATCTAAAAGCTGACTTTAAGCTGCCGGTGCGACGGAGCTGGGCCTGAGGGATGTGTCTCCCAAGCCCCAGGGAGCGGCTCTGAGCTTGGGCCCGCCCCATGAGACCGAGGGGTGAGGGAGGGAGAGGGCTCAGCCACAGGAGAGATCATGGCCGCCGTTCCTGAGACCCCTCCGGTGATTCCCGGTGGAAGAGAGGAGGGGGAGGAAAGCCCGGGTGTCCAAGAACACCCTGCAGTGGAGTAAGTGCCCTTCCCAGCAGGCAGAACCCTGAGATTCCGGCCCAGCTCAGTGAGGTCTGATCCCATCACCTGTGGCCACCTCCCGGGGAGGAACCAGCCTGCCTGCCGGGGTTAGGTGTTATAAATGAACCCCGTTTTGCTGGGAAAGTTCCTTCTCAAGCCCCAAGTCTTCACACAAAGCCCGGACGCCGTTTGCGGTGAGATTCAAGGTTGTTTATTTTTCCTTATCTCTCACGTTCTCTCCCTGCCCTGCTGCGTTCTGCACGGCAGCGAAGGTCAGGAGCAAAGTCCCAACCCACCTGGGTGATTTCTCCTTTTATACTGAATTTTATGTACCCAATATTTACAGTTAATTACCAATAATAGCCCATTATATTCGACTGTGTCTATTCCCTTAAAACCAATCAAAAAGAACCCCTGCCAGGGAAGAAAATGGAAGGGAAGAAGAAGAAGAAAGACAGTGGCACACCCAAAATCCTCCATCCATTTCAACCCCCTATGTAAAACCCATAAATGTCCTTTTCACACCGTCATTTACTAACTGCCACCCCAATTCGGACCCTTGTGGTCAGAACCTCATCGTACAACACTGGCAATCCCCTCCACGGGCTAAGATCAAAGCCATGACCATCTCCATCTCCCTGCAGGAGCTTCCAGCCCCCCTGCCAGGGTCCCAGGGCACCCAGAGGAATGCCCTGGGCTCCCACACCTGCCCTCTGCACACCTGGAGATTTGAACCCTTTCAAGGTGAAGCTTGCAGGACATTGATCCTCTCCAGAGCAGAAGGAAAGGTCAGAGTGGGAGACATTTAAAGAGACTGTATGAAGATACCAAGGTTGGTGAAAGMGAAGTTGTATGTTAAGTGATGAGAAGATGGCTTGGCTGAAAGTCTTTTGTGAGYTGTGGTAACAGACTGTAATGTGCTAGAACATCTCTTTAAATCATGGAAAATATGAACTGGGGAAAATGATTGTTCAGAGTGGTGGCTGAGCAAAGGTATCTGTAATGGACTAAGTGAATATTGTTGTATCAGTGATCCTGTGATTCCATGAGGTATTTGAACAGGGCGAGAGGGATGAGATAAGAAGCCCTCTGTGCCAGTGAAGAAGTGAGAAGGCATCTCTGCCCCATGAAGTGAGGAAAAATCCTTTGCATTTGAACTGTTCATGTTTAAAATGACACCCCAGTRTGCATGAGTCCATGGCCCATATGCAGCCATGGGSAGCTGCATGTATGGWGTGGGCCTGATATTTCTGGSTCTGGGAGATTTTTAGCCTGCTAGCAGCTGCTAASTYTTTCCCAAGGGAAAATTTCTCAARAAAGTTTCTTCTCAAAACAATCTTGGCAAACAACTRTCCTTTCTCAAAGCAATCTTTCTCCAGGTGGTGTTTTGCTGTTTCTCTGGTTTAATCAATAGGATTAGAGARGTGTCRTTCCTATTCASCAATCATGTTAAGTCTGTATCAGAACACCTTATAAAAAGGTAGTAAGGATTAGATAATAAAGCTTTTATGTTCTTTTACCTTCTGAAATATTGGCGTCTCTTATCTTTCTTTTGTGTCCTACAATGACAATATGGGAAGTCCACAAAAGCAGGTTCTCTGGGCAGCTGCTTTTGTGAGRGCTAAGAGCCACAAGTAGACTGTTTCTTTCTTGTTGGTAGTTACCATAACCAGAAGAGACTTCTCTCTCTAAAGGGACTGATAAAAGATTATAAGTGGTACTGACCTTGAGTTCTGAGTTTTGTCTTTATGCATTGTCTGTGAGAAAGAAAAGAAGCTGGTGGAGGAGTGGGAAGTGTTTTGAAAGTTTGATTTTTATTCTTATTTTCTTCTTTTAGTGTGTGTGAATAAAGCTAGCTTTATATCTTTTAAATTCGAGCCTGTTTTGCTTTGTTTTCTCCCAATCCTATCTCACAGCAGAAAGACACTTGAACCCTTACAGAAATTGGTGCTTTGGCCAGAAAACAAAATTAGTGAACGTGAAACCACTACCCCAGGTGAGATGCAGTGAAGTGCAGTGGAGGCTCCTGGGGATGTTTTTGGAAGTGCCAGTCTCTGGGAGTTATTCAGAGCAGGTCTGAGCACAGCCTTGAGCATTGCAGCTCTGCCAGCCTCAGTAGGCACTGGGGCACTGAGGGGCAGAAGCAGTTTTGATTAAGCTTTTGCATTTCCTAGTGAGAAATGTGGGTTTCTGCATCTTTATGGTTTGCTCTSAGAGCCAACACATGGGCTGGCCTTATAAATAAAAAATATAAAACAGGGAGAAAAAGCATATTTGGGCACATTGATGAGAAGACCTGTTATTAAACACACCAGAGGTCACAGAAAAAGGCATTTTGAAGCTGGCCTGTAGTAAAAGCTGCCAGGTTTTTGCAGCGCTGCCTCTTCAACTCTGCCCTGAGGCACCAAAGCTCATTGTGGGCAACTTGGCAGTGACAGGAAGTTTCTGGCAGGTAAACAAAGCTCTGGGGGTTGGCAGGTCTCTGTCGAGKCTGTGGAAGCAGAGGATGTAAAAAGAAGGATGATTTTGGATGAGCTGAAGTCTCAGGTCCTGTGTGCAGACGAGCTGCAGGTCACCCTGTGGTGGGGGAGAGCTGCTCCCAGGGATGCCAGCAGGAACAGGGTGAGACATCCCCTCCCCATGGAGCCAGGGCTAGGTCATCAAGGGTTCTTACTGGGCAAAAAGAGAAATCCAGCATGGCTCTTCCAAAGTAGCTGATGTACCTTGAAATCAGTTATGAAAGCACTCTTCATTTTATGTAACAAACCTGTTACTTTAATCTCCTCATTTCCAAGTGCCTGGGGTATAAAAGAATGAGCTCTTCTGATAAATGTGTCAGATTTCATGGCAGCTTCATTGGGTATTTCAGTCCAGTTGATTTCTTACAAGGTAAGATAATTTCCAGTGACACTGGATTCCCTTTGTTCCCCTGCAGGCACAYGGTGCCCAGTCTGTGCTCTCTCAGTAAGAGTTTAAAGCACATGTAAAAAAGAAAATCTCCTGCAGACTTGTGGGGGAGGAGGCAATCTTCAGTTGGAAAAGATAATTTTTTGGTGAAAGGCAGCCTTTTCCCCAGCTGAACCCTGAATCAGTCAGTGGTAGTCACCACCCTCAGCTGGCTGAAGAACCCCTCCTGGATGTGGGTGTATCATTGCCTCTGCATTATTTCTGACTGATATCTTGGGAGAGGCTTGGAGTTCCATCACTGAGTAAAGCAGACTGCTATCAGGCTCCTGGATATCCAGCACTCCAGGAGTGTTGTCCTTTTTGATCAAATGAGATGCTCATATTATTCTAGGTGTGGGAAGAGAGGCAGACCAGCACCAGATGACTTTGATACCAGTTTATTTGTTAACAAAACCACACAAAGTCCTGCTTTGATGGAGCAAGTGCCAAGTTTTCCTGCTACCCACGCTAAATATCCTCTAGCTGGCATTCCTGCCCCTCTCAGGAGGCCTGTTCTTGGGTCACAAAAGCTTGTTCAAYCCCTTTTCACATCTCCATGTACATACACTTACCCAAAAAACACTCAGCTAAAAAAAGGTCTGCACAAAGCAGGTTAGAATCCTCAACTTTTTTACTAATTTACCTTAGTGAAGCCCACCAAGAGGACCAGACCCAGTTTGGCCAGTAAACCCTGGATAASAGGGTTTGAATCCCAAGTCAGGAAGCCATCCAGCCTGTAATAACACTGAACACAAAAAGTCTAAGCTCTCCCCTGTTAATGAGTGCATGCATCAAGAGGCAGAGCAGTGGCCTGTGCTACCTGCCACACTGACTGCTGCTAATGAACAGTCCTGATTAAAAGCTGTTCTCTTCTTTTCTGTCCATATTAGCATTCTGAAGGAAATCTCTCTAGTAAATTAAATCTTAAGTGAAATGACTGTTAGAGGGTGTAGGTTGTCAAAGTGTATTGGAAATCTGCTAAAATGGGGGTAGAGTTGAAAGTACTTTTAATTAATTTAGGTCAAATCGTCTCTGGGATGTCAAAGTGGTCTCTCACTGTACCCCCCAAAACTACACTTCCAAGAGAGGGGTGAGAAAGGTGTCAGGATTTACAGGGTAACAAGTGGCAGGAGGTAATTAGCAGCTCCACTTGAGAAGGTGGAGCAGGGAGAGCAGCACACAAACAGYCTCAGCAGCAGAAGGTGAGGCAGCACTGACAGCTGGGCTGTGTCTGCTCAGGTTACCACGGGCTTCTTGCTTCAAAGCCTGTCAGGAACACTCAGGGTGCCAGGAGCCTCCCAGAGCTGATTTGGGTTCACAGCACTCAGCAGCCCCTTGGGCTGACCACAGCAATGCAAAACAAGAGCCTTGAAATGGTAACGAGCTGCAGACCTGGCACTGTCTGCAGGGATCTCAGGATGCCATGGGATGTGGCTCAGAAAGGGCCCTTTTCTTGCAAGAGAACCAGGTGAAATGATGGAAAAGCAGGAACTAAAGCTGACCTTTTATTCCCCAGTACAGCCACACTGCCCCATCTTCTCCAGGTATGAAATGATGAGTTGGTAAGATTGCAGAAATTAGGCTCATCCACCATGCATGTTTGAGATCTGAGGGAAAGGTGATTAAAACACCTTGATTTTTAGAGACTTGATGAAAGTAGCTAATCTTGTATTGCAGGATAGATTCTGGGTTTCCCTGGGAGTTTGCCTGAGTTGTAGCCCAGTGTTATGTTAAGGAAGGAGCAAACAGCAATGTCTGTCCCATGGCAGGCAGGGAGTGCYCCCATCCTGTTGTCCTTTACCCAGATAACACATTAATCATTCAGGCTTTACAGAACAGAAGGATTTTATTTGCCTTGCACTGGTTATTGGGATATGCTAATGAGTTCTCAGTCACAGCTAGATAATTACAGAAAGCATCTGAGACCTTAAGAACTGCATCTCTTAAACCAGATGTTTAGATAATGAGGGTCCTCAAGAAACCCAGCTAACAGTAATTAAACAGATAACAAATTTAACATTTAACAGCACCAATTACTGTATTTTTTTTCCTTAGCAAATTACCACTAAATTAGAAATCGCCATTTCTTTGCCCTGTGGCTATTCTTTAACTCAAAATGACAATGGAGGGAAAAATATAGCATCTCACAAAGCCTTTACTTCTCTCTGTTTTCACTGTGGATCCAAGGCAGGGGAAGGAGGAAAGGTAAATAAATGTCCCTGAATTAAAGTGATGAGTACTGGGACACAGAGAGAAGAATGTGGAGAAGATCAAATAAGAAATTTCAGGAATGTATGAAAGAACTACARTAAATTGGGTGGTGGTGACTCAAGGAGAACAAGATCTAAATGCTCCTTATAGGAATTACCAGTGCCTGACAACAAATGCAGGCTCAACAGGCAAAGGTGATKGCACAAAGAGAGAAGTCAGGGACCCCTCTGAGGCTGGAGAAGCTGCAATACACATCAGGGCACCTGCTTGGCAACAGGGTTTCAAATCCCTGCCYCAAAATACACACACTGCCCTGGAGTAAGCCAGAGGGTGGCCCTGAGAGAGCAGGAATATAAAAATTCAGATTTAAATTCAGAATATATTAACATTACAAGGACAAAGAACAGCGTTAATGCTGCTCTCTATCGACAGATGAAAGCAAAACTCAGGGAACATGACTTGCAATTTTTTTCCCATTTCTGTAACTGCCTAATACTCTTGGGACCCCTCTGGGATTTTTTTATATCATTGGGGGCCCTTACTGGAGAAGGTAACAAACCTGGGGAATTTCAGGAGTGAGGGAAAGGCTGTGCTGAACAATGGTTGGAGCTTTTTGCTGCCAAATATCCCACAAAGGATGAGAAAGAAGCAAACAYAGGCCCCCTGAGTTAAGGTGTGAGTGCAGCAGGGGCTGTTAATTAATGCCTTTAGTGTGTCACGATCCACATTTGCCAAAATGGAAACATCAAGAGGGAATATCATGCACAGCCTGAATACAGCAGCATTTGTACCAGCTGTGGAGAGCTCACTCAAGGATTTAATGTGCATGGGCAGAGGCTCTCTTCTCTCCAGCTGATYTGCTTATCAGCCCAGGATGTCACCYTGCTTGTTATCAGATTGAAAGGGGTGGGGTTTGGGGTGCAATTCTCCCACTCCACCCCGAGGTCCTGTAGTTTCTTCTGTTTTYATTCTGAGTTTGGCTTCATATTCAGTCTTCCCCCATTTTATTATTGTCAGGGTCACCCTGTGTGTTTCCATCCATTCTTCAGGGGATGTTATTTCTCTAATCTGTGCAGTGGCTGGGGGATCAGGATGCTGCGTTTTCATTACCTCAAACTTTCCTTCCAACTTTTCCTTTTTTCTTCCTGTTTCTACAGCTGCCCAATTTTCACAGGCAGTGATAACTCAGCTGCTTTCCTGCCTCTATTTCTTCCTTTAGGTCCTGTGTCCTTTTACTGCCATCCTTCAGGAACTGACMAGCAGCTGTTGGGTGGCTGCCTAACATTTTACAAATGATTCCATTCCCCTCCTGTGTGTGATCCCTGGCCACATTTAGGTATTGTTCCACAGCTTTCCAGTCATGCCTGCCATCAAAGGTGCACTGTTCTGAGGATTCAGGACTTGGATTCCTTCCATGCTTTTGTGAGGAGTCAGGGATATCACCTGCCATCCATCAGGGCCATCCTGGCCACTCTGCCAGTTTGTTTTGCATTAGTGGTTTCAGGTTGCTCAAAGTTTCACCTCCAAAGGTATTAGCAGAAGTAGGTTAAGCATGAATTTGTAAAAGTGGGACTTCACAAAATTTGATGGCAAGGGTCACTCTATTACTTACTGCACTGATGAAGCCCACAAAGGAAAATTGAGTTGAAATTGATTTGGAATAATTTACACACAGACTGAAGATGCAAAAGGTTAAGGGCAACCCTCCCACTGATCAGAGAGAACCCTCTTGCTTTCTAAACCCCTGATAAAGCTTAATGAGCTAGGTCCAACCTTAGTCTCAGACTTCATCAGCAATTTTTATCTAAAAAACTTTATTTAGCAGCACTTAATCATCAACTAAACATTTATGGAGTRAATCAATAGGAGTTACTACAGTCGCAATAGTGATTCAATTATAGAGCTGAGATCCCAATGTTTGTACTATACTTGTTATAGACCTAAATCAATTAACACATGCACACACACAAAACAAAAAATAAAAATAAATATATATATGAAGGATTAAATATGTCARGGTATTCCTGTTAAATATTCTGCTTGAGTTCAGTGAAATACTTCAAATGTCTTGATATTTCTCAACGGGCAAGGGTGGAGCCTTGAGGAGTGAGGAATTCCATCTCAGGCCTTGTCAGCTTTTGATGACCATCCTCTGAGTATGGAAAACCTGAGGGTTGGAGAACTCCAAGGTGTCCTGATCTCTTGCTCTTAGTGCTAATCTGACCCACATTCTTTAGTCCTTTTATCATCTTTTTCTCTCAAATGGGGAGTTTCCATCTTTCCAGGCCTTTATCTCCTCTCTATCTTCTGGTTACTCCRACATTCTTGAAGGGTGATAAATTTAAGATCCCAGATATSCAATCTTCCACTCCCTTTGGCTTTGTTTATTGGAGCTTGTCAGGGCTAATTTCAGCAAACCTGAGGTTTGGGTGATTTCATCATCAAAGTAACAATGAGGATCTGTGAAGGRACTCCCAAGTGCTCACACAGACACTGGCAAGATGATGTAAATTGGGATGATTTCTGGCTGCTCCATTTTCCCTCCCCAGGGCTGATGAAAGATTTCCCCAGGCTGACCTCACAGTTCTGAGGGGGAGGGGGTAAGAGCCTTCAAGAAAAATGATGAAGAAAAGCCCAGTCATTTAATAATAAATCAAGACCAAAATAAATTTATAATCATTGTAATGAGTTAATGCTTTGGATTGAGTCCCCTAATTTTAGGATGGGAAGCACTTTGCAGATCTTCTCTCTCAGCCTTTCCTTGGCCTTTTGCAAGCCCCCACAGGCTGTGTAGCAGCTAATTAAAAATGTCACTAAGGGATGCAAAAAGGCTAAAAGGGCTTTCCAAGAGCCAGCTGCTCTCTTCCTCCCCAGAACTGCCATTCTGTGCTGCAGCTCCTGTGCTCAGGGCAGCACCCAGGACTGTCCTGTGTCCTCAAAATCAGCACTTTAGGGTAAAGCCCATTAATTGCTGAAACACAGACTGAAATTCTTGACTACCCAGCACCCTGGGCAGAGATGTGCATTCCCAGGCTGCCCCCCAGCACCATCCAGGAACTGGCATTTCCCATGGGGGCTGAAGCTTTAGACAACTTTGTGCAGGATTTGCACAGCAAGGTCGTATTTCTCCAAAGGAGGGGAGCATTTTACTTTATTCTGATTTGTCCTGGGTTTCTGCATCTCTATTACAGTGACAATTGGCCATTTTTAAATTAATTTTGTTTYGTYTGGGGCAATTTCCTCTTAGGGCTGGGAAGTCATCCACTTCTCAGGGGAAAACTCACCAGCTTCAGTTCAAGTGTTTGTGAGAGGCTTGGGGAGGAAGGGAGAAGGGGTAGATGGGGATGGCCTGGACACACCATTTATAGCAGGGATGGAAAAACTCCACTGTCCTGATTTGCTTTGGGAGAGTTGCCCAGCTGGGGTGCCTGGAGGGAGTGATGGCAGCTCTGAGCCCAGGTGCCAGTGCAGCACTACCATGATGGACCAGGAAAATGCAAATAACTCCCCTGGTACATTTTCTACAGCTATTACATACACCACAATAAAGGTAATTTTATTTTCAACATTCAGAAACAAAACTCAGACTTTTATTTCCATTTAAAACTGCCTTCCCCCCTSCCCCTTTACATTTTTAACACCGTGGATATATTCCTGCACATTTCCAGTACACCATGCCCTTGTTTCAAAAGGATTTTCCCACTCACCTTCTACAGTTCTGGCTTTCCAAGTAGGCACCTCTTGGGGTTACCTACAGCCCTCCATCTCAGGCAGTGAGGAGCACCCCTCACCTCACAGAGGGGAAGAGCAGTTCAGTATTTGGGGGGTTCCTGGGGTTCTCTGGGGAAGGGGAAACAGAGAAGGAGAAATTGCCTCTCTCTGGAGCACTGGGACCAAAGCAGGGAATCCATTCACCTGCCAGGGGGCTTTGCAGGGCTGGCTAACCCAGCTTTGGCCACCATCAGAGCACTTCAGCAGGGCAAAGGTGAAGTCCAACATTTCCTCCTGATCTAATAAATCAGCAGCAGCACCATTTCCCAGCGATTGCATCATKATTACTTCATGCCTTCCTCTGCTCTGCAGGAAGCTTTTTGACAGGCAATAAAACAGTCCCTGTGGAATGTGGTGAGGTAAGTCAGCTCCACCCAGGCTCTCTCMGAATATTCCCCAAAGGCAGGGCCTGGGGGACGAGTTATCTCCCTCCTCCAGAATCATTCCAAAATCACCATGTCCCTGGTCCCAGGAGAAAGGCAGGGACAACCCACTCCTTAACCTCATTTATCTGTCTGTATGAAGTGAGGATCTCACTATCTGTCTTTACAAGGTCTTAAGCAATTTCTTAAATGCCTGTGCCCTCCTTCCAGCCCTTTGTCCCTGCACTATTCCTGGCAGTCTGTGCTTCAGGGAACGGATCCAGGTGAAAAGCAATCCCATTTTTGGCTGGCTGTGGTTTCCAGCAGGACCAGCTCCTTGAAACAGCTCACYGTGGGCTTCCTTGGCAGCCAAAGGGAGAACTCTGGAGCACCCTGCACTGACTCCACCCCCTCAGCTGCTTTGAACCATGTGTCTCTAACCATCTGCACGTGGAAATTTTCATCACTCACCTGAAAACCTCATCCTGAAAACCTCATCTCTCCCTGCCCCTTTCACCCTGACCCATTCAAGGCACCTCTGTTGCAACCAGTGCTGCAAGAACCTGAATTGTGTCCAGGGGGTAAAAAAGCCTCCAGAATACTGAAGAATTATTCAGATCCAGGGAATTTTAGAGGGTGACCTCTAAAAATGTGCCTTAGATTATTKGGGCTTTGCTCTGACAAGGGCACCTGGGTTTTTTTTGTAGTAATGATTTAGCAAACCATCGTTTAAATATTAAACACAAAGCTCAACCTTTACTTGCATTAACAAAGTTGGGTTTTGCACTCAAACAGCTTTGTTGGTCAACAGCACAGCCCAAAAACCCCAGTTGGAGGAGGCCAGGCTGAAGAAGGCACCTGAAGGTGTTGATCATCACYCAGGACCCAGCTGTGAAATGCTGGATGCTGGTACCAGTGAAGGGGGATGTTCAATCCCTCCCTGGTTTCCCTGGAGCTGAGGAATTGCTGACAGCAGATTKAACTGCCTTTGTCCTGGCAGGCAGCTAATGAGCATCATGAATAATGCTGTGGCTTTCCTGCCCTCCTGAAGCCATTTGTGGGACCTGACTCATAATTCAGCCCTAATCAAAAGGCTGCCAGCCTTGTGTATTGCCCTTCTGTTCATACTTTATGCTTATTATTCTGGCTAGTCTTTGGGACTAAAGGGGGGCAGTGGGGTAGGGAGGTGGTTGTAGCTTTTATTATTTCACTRAAATTCCTCTTGGTTATGTGGCCTGCAATGATCTTCTGTTGTGTTTGCAACTAAACTTGTCAAAGGAAAACAGGGGTGAAGAAAAAGCCCACCAGGGGTAACCAGCCAATTCCATGGAGAGGGCTGGGCTTTGGGCTGGGACAGCAGTGTGAGGACTCCAGCTCCTTTCATCCTCAGCAGCACTCCTGCAGCATGGACAGGGCATGCAGAGCTCAAAGGCAGAACCTGGCCTTTTCTGTAGCAGGTAAAGTCCGTGTTTACATCCAAAAATTCTTCCCGGAGTCACAGTCACCTCCTTTTTCCTCCTTCCATTCTGTTCCCCCTGGCTGGCTGCTCTCTGCACCACCACAGCAAACATTCAGACCTGTCACAAGGGGCCAGCCAGAGCTGTGCTTTTCACCCAGTTCCTGATTCTCAGCTCTCCTGGMTGACTCAGGGAAAGACTTGGCTGCCCCGGTGACCTCCATTTTTCAGGAGACACTCCTGCGTTTTTTTAGGACAGTTGATGCCAAGTGTCTGGCATCACAGATCCCCTGGGGTATGGAGATAAATACAGATACAGATAGATACAGTCAGATACCATTGAATCATAGAGTGGTTTGGGTTGGAAGGGACCACAGAGATCATCCAGTTCCAACCCCCTGCCATGGGCAGGGACACCTTTCACCTTTCACTTTCAGGTTGCTCAGAGCCACATCCAGCCTGGCTTGAACACTTCCAGCCTGGATGGAGCCCTGAGCATCATTTCCAGATGGATGGAGCTGGATAGAGCTCTGAACACACCTCTGTTTAAACACTGATGTTTATCTCTTTGCCTGTGAGCTCCCATGTGAATGATGGTATCACTGTTATCCTGGATCTGTAATTAAGTCACTGTTATAATTGTAGCTAATCCTATTGRGTCACTTTTTAAATGCTAAATTAGTTGATGACTAAGAGTTGCTAACCCCTTTTGCACCCTTATCTTTTCATGCCCATATCCTTCACCCCCTCACCCTTCTGCATCTCTGGGCTCTGTGTAAATCATCCTAAATTTGCTTTAATCTGATTTTTTTACATGTGCTTATCCATGTCCTAAGTAATAGAGTCACCTTTGCCACTGAACTCCAATAAAAGTTGCACTCTCATCCATTCATACTAAAACCTGCTTCTTGCCAACWCTCTGACAGAGCTTCTTTGAGTGGCTGAGCTGCTCATTCTCACAGGGCTGTGAGGAGGGAGCAGCTTCAGCACCTTCCCCTAAAATACTCARATCTTTTCAGGCCCTTCCCCAGCTGCTGTTTGTTTGTGTGAGAAATGGGAGAGACAAGCAGATGGAGTGGAAGCATTGGCAGCTCCCAGAGCTCTGATATCTGTTTTTGGTGAGATGTTGTCCCATGTTGGGAGTGCTGGGATGGAGGCTGCAGGCTCAGGAGAGGCAGGGGAGGGGTAGGGRAGAGGCTGGATTGTTCAGCCCTTGCTGTTAGTGGTGATGTGGTTCAGAGCCTTGGAGTGAGGATTGGGGGGGGTGGAAAAGACAGGAAATTTGTGGTGGGTGTGCATTGCTGATGGCCCAGCAACARTGAGTTATTCTACAGGCACCTGGGAGAAATTCCTGGACCTTCATCCCTGGGGAAGATTCCAACTTCCCAGACACCAGCTGGGAATATCATTCTGCAGATCTGCTCTGCAAGGTGAGCAGATCTCAGAAATTCCTGACTTTTGTAGGAGATAACTTCTTATCACAGACACTCAGTGAGACAACTCACAGAGATGCCCTCCTAGACTTGTTCTTTGTGGACAGCAGAGGACTTCTGTGGGATGTGSTGGTTTGTGGCTGCCTTGGCCACAGTGATCCTGAAATGGCAAAGTATAAAATTTTCAGTGGAATGAGAAAAAAGAACAGCAGAGTTGCTACCCTGGAGTGCAGGAGAGCAAATGTTAGGCTATGCAGGGAGCTGTTTTATGGAGTGCACTCAGAATCTGCTTCTGAGGGTTTAGGGAGCCCACAAGTGTAGGGCAGACTTTAGGAACCCCCTTTCAGAACCACTGGAGCAGATGATCCCACACGTGGAGCAGAAGAGCAGCTTGGCTGAACAGGGAACTCCTCATGGASCTCAAGAGGAAAAATAAATGATGCAATCCCTGGAAGCAAGGTTAGGCTTCACAGGAAGAGCACAGAGCTGTGGCTCACATAAGCAGGGAGAAGACACAAAAAGCCAAAGCTCCATTACAGAGAAACATCACCAAGGGAAAAAAAAAACAGAGACCCATGTTTAGGAAAGGAAATGTATTTTATTGAAAAAAAAAAAGTTACATTTCACTTATACACCATGAAAATACTGAGTTGTGTGTTATTTTCATAAGAAGAGGTCAAGACTTGCACAAGAAAACCACATTCTTTATTACAGCATTACTCCACAGATGAGGCTCTGGTGGCATCTGCACTGGGCATTTTCACTAAACAGTAGAGCAGGGCTAAATGTGCTTTGGACAAAAACCCTAAATATTGGCCTCCTCCAGGTGCTACTGCCTGTTGAAGACATGGCACTCATTTGGTCAATACTGAATTRTTTCTGAATTAGAGACCAGTCTCATTGTTTCTGTACTTTACATAAGTCCTAAGTAAATTCATAGCTATCCCTCCCCTCCATTTTTTACAATCTTGATTTGTTTTTCACACTCAGCCAGATAAAAATGTAAAAGCAGTGTCTGGGCTGCCAGTCCCCCATCTCCCAGAAGGAAAATAACACTGAGAGGGGATGCACTGCACTAAAACAAACCCTGACACCAAATGGCAGGGTCATTGCATGGTGCTGAATTCCCCAAGGCTTCCTCCCATCACTGCAGCTCCAGCAAGGAGCCCAGGTTTCCTCCCTGCCAAGGCAGGTGTTCACATCTAGCACCTGTCAGGCACCAAGTGCAGGACAGGARTGCCTGCAGGTGGCATCCCAATGCCATCTGTCACAGCTGTGTCCCAAGGACTGTGCTCCAAGGCAGCTCTGTCACACCTCTGAAAACTCCCTGTGAACTGGAGACCTCTGGTGTGGAAAGTCTGATCAGTCTGTCCATGAAAATGAACACTAATGCCACATAAATTCCCAGGTAACTGCCCTCACTTACTTATTTATTGATTTATTGATGTCATTTTTTCCTTGCTTAAAGGGGGCAGGAAGGAGAAGAGCCTGGACAACTCTGACACCATGCAAGTGCTRTGAAAACAAACYTGGCATTTYCTCCACCTGGATCTCCCTGTTATAKTCCCTAGTTAGAGCACTGATTTATTCAGTGCTATTTTCTGCCCTGCTAGGCACAAGCATCACACAGATCATTAACAACAGCCACACCAAATTTTTTAGCACTGTAATACTTYTGTGACACAGGGGATGGGATGGATTGAGAACACCAAACCCTGACTACTGAATCACCAGCTCTTCTTTCAAGTACTTTGCTCACAAAGGTTTCTTCTTTTCTTTCCCATTAACTGTGCAGCTCTGCAGTTGGGTCCTGCTCACCCAGCTGCCAGGGAGAGAGGCAACTCCACTCTCCCTCATTYTGAGCAGCTGCATTGTCCCAGACCCTCTCCAGCAGCAGCACGGGCACTTATCTGTTCCCAGGATGAGGAGGTTAAGGGAACTAAAGAAGATTAAAACTTCATTAGAATTTCCCATTGATTTTAGCTTCTTCATGTCCCTGAGGCAAATCAGGGACAGCAGAGATGTTGGGAGGGGAAGATCAGGGCACAGTTTTAYGGTGTAGCTGAGATGGACAAGTCAGATCTACCACAGCAGCTGATCATTCTCTCCCTTCCTTTTCAAAAGCACAAAAGCCAAGCCTGAATCATCTGATTAYTGCACTTCCAGAGTCTCCTGGTTCTCCA
Source organism: Alauda arvensis (assembly GCA_902810485.1). Classification (NCBI taxonomy): domain Eukaryota; kingdom Metazoa; phylum Chordata; class Aves; order Passeriformes; family Alaudidae; genus Alauda; species Alauda arvensis. The sequence continues at coordinate 471,055 of CADDXX010000297.1, forward strand.
TGGCCTGCAGAAGAAACCTAAGGGAATTACACCACAGCCAGGAAAGCAGGGGGCTGGACACCAGCAGCTTCTGGGTGCACAGAGAGTTGTGCTGAACCACAGCCTTGGGCCAGCACAAAGCCAGCAGCTCCCCAACCCAGCTCAGCTCCCCCCTGCTCAGAGCAACTCCCCCACACTTCCCCCACGGGAGGATGCAGCCAAAAGAGTCCCTGTGCCACCACCACAGGGGATGCTGCACCCACGGATTCCCAGGGGAGGAAAAGCCAGGCACAACAAATCCCCAGCACTGCTGTTCCCTGCCACAGCTCCCTCCTCAGCAATACATTATTCATCCCAGTGACATTTTCCTGCTGGCTTAGCAAAGCAGGAGTGCTGCTTTTTTAACACATCCAGAAATCAGGAACTCTGGGGAGGAAAACTCATGATAAAATCTCCTCTACTTTTTTGCAGAGGTGATTTATTCACAAGAGTGRTGAGGAGATGCTGCCATGATAATTAAGAGACATAAAGTGATGCTCAGTTTTGCCAATCACCAACTGCTCTGGTAGATAATGACATTTATCACAGGACAACACTCCAAAACTCCTTTATGAGGCAGACCCTTGTGCTTTTTACAGACACCATGAAGTTCAACCAAAAAAATTCATCTGGACAGTTGTGCTTTAGCCCTGGTCTCCCAGCCATAAGAAACAAAGACTCAGTAAACCCTGCTCTGGTTTTGAACCCTGTGAACAGCTTTGTCTTTTCACTGARTGGGATTTCATTGGTAAATCAGCTCTCAGAAAGGTATTTATGAATTTGAATTCAGAACAAMCAACCAAAATTCTTCATGCTATTACAAGGAAAAAATCTTTACTTTCCCCAACCTGTCTGGGCCCAGGTTTAGCACAAGCTGTGAATTAGCTTGGTCAGGTCCATATTTCTGTTCCAYCTCCTGGCCTGTCCATGTGTATGTTGTTATTAAACACTTCTAATACCTCCCTGTCTTGTTTAATTAAATAAAACCAACCCATCCCCAATTTTTAACATAACCTAGATGCATTTGAAACCTTCTTTCCAATGCAAAATTTCAGACTTATGCCACAAAGCTTACCTCATTTCAATATGGATAAGGTAGCAATATTTAGGGTTTTCTTTTTAAACAATGGTTATCTACCATCCTATTGCCTCTCTCTACAATCAATGCAATGCAAGCCTTACTGCAGGAAGGATACAACTTGTGATGGCCACCCAGAAAAATACACAAACACTAGAAAGCCTACAGTTTCATCAGAAATGAAATCATTTGCTATTACACAGAACTTCATTGTTTTTCTGGCATAGAAGTTGAATTACTACACACACCTCAAGGACAATCATTTAAGATGTGTAAACAGAGAACAGRTCCACCTAGTCAGTACAAAGCACCACACAAACTTTGAAGTACATAGAAATTTTGCTCATAAATATTTCTTTAACAATTCAGCACTAAAAAAATATTACTTAAAAAGGCATCTTTTATTAAGTTATTCAGTTTKTCCAGGGCTGGTGGGGTTGTACTATCCCTACTATATTACAGCCACCTGACTCTCTTTCCAAACCATTTGTACTTCTCTGGAAGAAAAGGCTATGTGTGGCTGGGACCCAAAGCTTCAGCACAATCTATAAAAATAGAATTCTTTAAGACCTTCTGCTCACATCCTGAAGGCCTACTCAGCCAGCCCCCCAAAATTCTGCTTCCCACCCCTACCACGTTGCAAATAAAGCTTCAACATACACACACACACACACAGAGTACATAAATTACACTCTTCTACACACAGAATTTTTTTCTAAACAGCAATGCAACCACGAGGGCAATAGATAAAGTGTGATTTCAGGGGTAACATATGGCACAGCCTTCTCATATTGCTGGTTTTCTCTCTCTGAATCATGAGCTGCCTTGTTCACTGCACATTGGGGGATATTCCACCATCCCTTGCTCTGTGGAGGCACTGAGGATGTGTGCACATCCCTGCCTCGAGGTCCTCTGCTGCCAGAGCAGGAAAAAACACCAAACTGGTGGCACTGGGGCTGTGCCCTGGCACTGGGGAAGCAGATGGGAGTTTTCCTTGGCTGTTGAATGCCACACCACTTGAATTCCTCCCTTCTGGGAAGTGGTGAGCACCCTCCTGAAGCAGTGCCCTGACAGCAGCAGCCCTTTGCTCAGGGCACACTCCTCCAGTGGCTGAGTGAACCTCGAGGATTTACCTAAAATCTGCTCCTGCATGCATGTATGAACTCACTGGTTTACTTATTTGTTGACAATAAATCTTTGTCAAGAGTTTTCATTCATTTGAAAGAGCTATTTTTGGGTTGTGATTGAACACCTCGAAGCTTGGTTTCCATGGCTGACAAATGCCTTTCCTGGAGGTGTTTTAGAGAGCCACAGAACTGCTCAGCAGGCTCTCACTCAGCAGGAACATGAAGAACTTGTGCTTTCAGGGAGAACAGCTCTCTGGGCATCTAATCCTGGGATTCTAAACAGGAGTGCAATGACTACAGTCAATAACCCAGCAAGGGGATGTAAAAGGGGTGTGTTTCCCTTTGTGAAGAACTGTTTTAGTACCAGTGACCAAAATTTGTAATGTCTCAGCTTTTAAAAGCATTCTTTGACCTTTCCTTGGGAGAGGTGTTTTTCTTTAGTATAAAAAAAAAACCAAACCTCTCCAGGGGACACAGATTTAGTGACACAGCACTTTGTGTTTCCTTAACCTGGATCCCTGCTCTCCTCTCCTGCACCCCAGCACGCTGGCAGGGACACTGCTGAGTGCTGCCACCAGCTCCTCTTCCCACACCAGGAATATTTGTTTTCCACTCTCCAGCCCTGTGTGCTCTTCCCTACACAGTGCAGGTAAAAATTGAGTGAGTGGAGTGAAGTTAAACACTGCACAAGAAAGAGATCTCAAAATGAGTTWTGGTTGTTAYTCCAAGCCCYTCTTCTCACCCTGTTTGCAGGAAAAAAGAGCACAATGAGGTCCTACACATGCAAGGGAGTGGTGCAGAATGCCAGCAATTTTCTTCCCAAGAAATGTCTTTAAACAAATAAAAATTAAGACAACAAGGMTGTTACTCACTTCCACATCCATTTCTTACAGTAAGATGATTACAGGGCACAAATGTGCTCTCTTCCATTARCTACCCTTTCTCTATCCTAGGACATAACTAAGGAAACATTTAATTACATCCACTTTATTCAGCAAGACTATCAAACCATTCTTGTGCTGTTTAATTCTGAAATGATTAACATATTTAAAAATAGGATCTAACAATTTGTGTGTGCACAGTATAATAAAGGTAGATGCTTTTATTACAATCTTCCTTGCCACATATTTTAAAATAAAATTAATCAATACAATCACCATAACAGTCTCAGACAAAAAAAATTAACACCATCCAATCAAGACACAGTTAAGATACTCAAAAGGCAGTATGAGTAGCTGGAAACCTTGGTCCTCCAATTCTTTTGTAACCACATGRATTAGAGATTTCTCCCCACTTGAGATAAAAATCAGCACAGAAACATTAACAATTCCTACTGCAGGTTTCTGAAGTGTTTCTATTGAGTGAAGAGCACTGATTTTAGCACAATGTCTTTMTGCATGTCTCAATTCTCAGCATGTAGAGACTAATCCAGGCCCGGAGTAGATGCTTTGTAAACAACTTTTGGTCTCTCCTGCACAGGTGGCTCCAAAAACGAGTGGGTGGACCTTGAGCAGTGGCCACAGGCACTGCAAAAATCACTCCAGGAAAAGGGGATCTGACACAAATYAACTCCAGAATGGAGGAAGAATGTTAGGGAAGTCGAGTGGACACAAACACAAAGCATTCAGCTCTCCCATGGGCAGCATGAGAAGCCTGGTGTGCCTCTGAGCTCACAGAGGTGGCAGTGAAGCCACCAGTCCCCAGCTGGAGAGTGTTACACCTTTCATGGATGGCCAGGGAAGGTTATCCCTCATCACAGACTCCACTCTCTGGGCTAAAGTGCTTCTTCTCCTGTCATCACTTAGGACCTAAGCTGGTTTAGATGAACCTTTCATCTTTAACTAAAGGTTTGCAAGTGAATCAGACAATGCTGCTCAGTCTCCTCCAAGCCCCTAAATAAATGTCTGACACTGAGACACTTTCCAGCTGCATCAGACAGACAGCAGGAACTCAGGAAAAGATACAGCAATTATGTGCAGGAGGAGAGGAGGGAATGAAACATGAGACAGGACTGTGCTGAGCATTTGAATTTTGTTCTGCACATGAGCTTTGTGTAACTCTAAACAAATAAAAATGTGTACCTTGACATTCAAAAATACCTGCTAGCCTGCTGTGGCTACAAAATGTTAACTACAGAATGTATTTACAGGTAATTTCTGATGTTTGTTCCTGGCAAGAGATGTTAAGCCCAATCCTTCACTGAAGATGTAAACCTGACCTAATTTGGATCAGGTCAGTGGGAGTTTAAAGCAGGTAGCACATGAGCAACCCTCAGGGACTGAAGCAGATGAAGCCAGCAGCCCATTGCTGCAGGATGCAGCTACTGTCCAATAGGAACTTTTGCAAATTCAGCACATTAGTATGAACATTYTTTTTTYTTTTTTTTTTTAACATGGGTGTGTCACAGATTCTAAGGAAGGTGTGAATTACTGAAGGATCCATTCTCTGAAGGAGTGGGGAAGGATTACACCTGACAGGTACAAACTGCTCCAACAAACACATCACTTTGTCTTTTATGCTGAGGTCACAGCTCATCGTGGTTTGCAATTAAAACCTTGTTTGCAAGGTAGCTCCAAGCTTCTTTATTTCAGGGAAAAACAGCCCTTGCCTTTCTCTCCATCCTCTTGTGAAGTCTGTTTACTCTAATGGCAAAATAAAGTTGTGCTGTCTCACTAATAAACACTGACCATTGTCTGTGCAGGCAGGGGTTCAGGAAGGGACCTCTGAGCTCCTCTGCTCCAATCTCTGAGCAAGCAGGGCCAAGCACAGCAGGACTGAGCAGCTGAGCATCTCCAAAAGAGACTCCACAACCTCTCTGGGCAACYTGTGCCAGGGTTTGATCATCTTCACAGTGAATGACATTTTCCTGATGTTTAAAWGGATTTTCTGTATTTCAATTTGTGCTTCTGTCTATTTATCACTTCCCTGGGCACCACTGAGAAGGGCCTGGTTCCCTCTTCACTGCTTCCATCAGACACTGTCAAGGCAATTCACATCTTTCTCCAGGTTGGGTATCAGCCATGAGCTCCTATCTCTGTTACTGACTGCTGATTTTCACAACTGTTCACAACACCAACATTATTATTCCCAGAAAGTTATTTCATGACAGTGGTTACTCAAAACTGTGGCAGCAGAGCCACATTTTGTAGATAAATTCCTGCTGATTCTTTTCCCCCTGAAATTCTCAAATAACATGATTGTTTTTTCACTTTTGATGCCAAATGCAGGAGAGRAAATCAATCAGAAATGCAACTTGCATCCCCTTATGCAGTCTGAGACAAGTAAAGATCATCAACTCCATCTGGATTTAACATCACACTAGACTTTATCTTGGGACAAGTAAGAACATGGAGCCCATACAGAAATCCTATGGAAGTGTGAGTGGCCAATACCTGTCAGCAGAGCTGCCCTGCTGCTTTAGTGTGTGGCTGTGATGCATAGGACATTGATTTGATTAAAAATCCCATTTTGAAGCCTTACCAAACAGAATTGTGCATTAATAATAATAATGTAATTCTGTCCTCTCTAATTGGTGTTGCTTGCAGAGACATTATGAACAAGTTGATTTTTCTGCTTCACTGCATTAAGTAAACATTTRTAACTCACCAGATCTTACTAAAACAAAAATACTGCTTTTCCCCCACTGCTTCACTGCTGAGGCTGCCAGCAGTGCTCACTCATGTTAAGTGAAGTGCCCATGTAGTTTGTAAGTACATCCACTCATGATGAACAAACCAAGGCAGCCAACTTCCAGGCTAAGAGCTTCCTCTTTTGCCCTGAGTTAAAAGAGAATCAAACCTGGCCTCAGAGGCCACACYTCTAACCAGTGCTACTGAATAAAGGCATGATCTTGTTCATGAAGATGYTTCTGAAGCAGCTTTTGGAGGAAAATCCTGTGGGCACCCGAGGACATGAGAAATAAGCAGCCAGAACCTGTGACAACTGAAAACTGTGCAGCTGTTCATGGATAAAGAAACAGGAGCAGAGATCAGCAAACATGAATGACACCTCAAGGTCACTTCAGAGTACTGAACATGCCAAACATCTCCAAAGTACTCCTCCACACACCCAGAACTGTGTGTGCAGCTTCAACCCTGCTTAGTTTCATAGCAGCTGAGGTACTGAATACCAGAGTAGGTAAGCAGGTACCTCCAGGGAAAGGGAGCATGGAGCCAGCTCCATTGGCACTGGATGCCATCTTGAAATACATTTTCCAGTCAAGCATTCCATTAGCAAATGCACATCTACAGTCTTTGGCAAGGCAGGAACATTGCTCTCTTGCCCTTGGTAATCACACAGACCAAGTGAATCTGACAGACASTGGGATACCTGGGAATATGCTTCAATGCACACTAACTGTTCTGTTTTTAAAACTGAGCAAGGCCAGCACATATGTTTGAGAGTGGGTATCTGCCTATGCTGGGCACTAGTTCATGAAAGTCAGGTTTCTGTCACAGATCTAAGGCAAATATTACAATTTACAGGAAAGAAATGAGGACATGGATACATTGTGCGTTATTGGAGCCGTGGAGCCTTTATAACACGGTGGCTTTCACTATGATCTCTGGGTTTTCTATGTCCTTTTTGCTTTGSACCATTCTCAGTTCCAGCTGGGCTGAGTTTGGTTTGTTTCCTTCTCCAGCTTGCACTAAAAAGATGACACCAGAATGTCATTAAAAACAGCAGTATGAAAAGAAACAACATCGTTGTGTTACCCCAGGATTTTCTCCATCTTCCTCCCTCCCCATTCTCCCTTACTGCTCCCTGCTAAAGGCTTCCAAGGTGGAAAACCCAGGTCAGCACTGTGATTTCTTATCACCACTGCTCCACACCTCTCTTCAGGAAAGAAACATAGCTCTGCTGTTAATTAGGAAGTCACACAGCCAYGCTCAGAGAACCCACAGATTTCCTGAAGAACTGAAAGATGGGAACTCCCTGGGGAGAGAAGCTGAAAAAAAAAATCCCTCCTCACTTATTAAAGTGGTTGATAAACCCCTCTCAGTGCTAAACACTCAGGGGGCAGTGGTTGAGCTGGACTGAAGCAGCAGCTCTGGCACACCAAGCTGGGCTCTGCAGAGCTGAGTCAGGCACAGTCAGCACCACTGCCACCCATCACCAGCCGAACAGTGACACCTGCAGTCGGCTCTCCTCAAACACGGGCTTGCAGCACACAGCAGGAACATGCAGACACAACCAGCAAGCTCTCACTCTGTGAATCCTCTGCCTGCTTCTGCAGTGAGGGGATGGCTTTAATCAGGAAACCCAGAAAGCTCCCTGAGTGTTTCTTCTGATGCCAATCCTGACAGAACACGGGAATGAGTCTGGATGAATTTACCTTTTGCACTCTTAATGGTCCTTTGCAGAACGTGCTGCATGGCTGACACAGTCTTYTCACATGCCACCTGCATCAACACAACACATGCAGGGTTTAGTAAAACTTCAGCTACCTGTACTTTAATATTACTTAATATTCATTATTTCAAAAACACTATTAAGAGGAAAACATGACTGACAAACCGTGATGACAACTATGAAATTTTGTTTGGGAAAAAAATGTTTTTGATTTAATTCTCCCCAAACAGGTATTAGAAATCAGAACTGTATCAAGGCCTCTATGTCCTTAAGGGAAAGAAACAAAAAATATGGATGTGAGAAATTATTTTCAGTGCTTATAATGAAGCAAGGATAAAAAATGTAATTACAAACATGCATGCAGTCTGTCTCTCTAGAAAGGACAGCATCTTATTTGGCAAAATTACAAAATCAATCTAACTGAAATATGACTTTTTAATGCCCCTTTTGGCAAAGGGGAAATTCTATGGCTTTTTCTCTGAGGTGAGGAAAAAAAAAAACCAGAACAGAAGACAGTATTTAAATAATGTCACAGATTATAAGTTTTTAAAGAAAGAGAAACAAGGTCCAAACTTGCAGAGAGATGGGTAACTTCTYCCCCACCTTCAAATTGTTTGGGTGCTTGTGTGTCCATGCCAGAAGCATAGCAGCAAACAAATCTCCTGTTCCAACAAAGACAGCATCCACTTTGGGAGACTCCACCCGAATTCTCTGTGTTATCCTGGTACCATCTGCTTTAGCTACAACACAGATCCAGAGATAAGTGACAGACACAGCAACTAATACAACAGCAATCACTAGAGTTTAAAAAGAAATCTTTTTAAAAGTCATCATCAGGTCTGAATTCCTTTGCTGTTTGGAACATAGAGGAGTATTATAAACTTTTAATTAAAAGAGCTGTACCAGCTCTTTTAAAAGGCACAGCCTTCCAAAACTTGGCCAGCTTGGGAYAGCATTTACAACTTCAATACTGTACATACTTTATTTAAGAGGGAGGGGAAACTACCACCTTCATTTTTCATCCCTCATAACTGTGCCCTTCTCTKTGTGACAGCCTGAACACTCAGTGAGTCCTGGTGCCAGCACAGAAGGGGATACAGAGAAGAAGCAGAAGGGTATTTTATAACCTATCAAGGGAGGAACAAGCTGCTAACAGGACAGAGTGACCTTTCAGAACAGCATTCAAACATGCCAAGTTCCTGGTTTATATCCTTACTACCAGGGGCTGTAAGAATGCCAATAAAGCTCACCTAGGACATCCTCCTGCTCTGCCCAGGAGCTGCAGGGAAGCTCAGSCCTGGGCACAAGCATCCCTGCCTGAGATGTGGTCCAGATATTGCTGTGCACAGCTCTGCTGTCCTGAGGTACTTACTGAATCTTCCAGAATCATCTCCCAGGATAAATCTGGCTTGTGTCTCTACCTCTGGACTGTCACTGGGACCTGTCACCACCCCCTGTCCTGATCAGCTAACTCAGGTGCTGTGGGGCTGTGCCCAGGGCTGGGGACAGTCCTGCCTGTGCTGTGACCACCCCTGGTATTACTGCAGGACAAGGTGCTCCCTAAGGAATCTCTGCTCCTTCCATGCACTGCAGATGGGCCTGATGAAAACACTTCTTCAAGCACAGGCAGGTTAAAGGAGAGCCCAGGTGAGGAAGGAGCTCTTGACTCACTTTTTCTGTGGCTTCCCAGAGCAATCAGGTAGTCATTTCCTAGAGGTGCCTGTAGATCTGAGCTTGTGATCACCACAGTCTCTGGTCCCATGGCATGGAGCATATCCATTACCTTTCAGGGTGCAAAAAAGCAGCAATCAGTGACTGCACTATTAATAATATTAAACTTTCATTCATAGCACTGAGGATTTTTAACAAATACCTTATCTTGGCATCTTTTGTAAAGAGGAAAAAATAGTCTCTATTCAAATAATCCACTTGAATTACGGGCATTGCTTTGAAATAGGGGAATCAAAACATCCACATTTAAATGTACACACTTGTTAAAACATGCAAGCATTTCTGTTTGTGTTATCTTTGGATGYTCCTCTGGAAAGAATGCTCTGTTTCAGCCGTGATCAGAATTTTTGCCTGCATCATGTTCTCAGAACATATTCTCAAAAGAATAAGAGAATAAACACACAGACACAGGCACCTGAGCTGGCATCCTGAAGCATTTACTAGACAGCAAACAACTCCAGGTCATGAAATCTTATTTAGCTACTACTTTTAGAGTTACCAAAARTTAAAAAACCTCAATCACAGGCACAAGTGTATCTATCTCAATCTTCTTTTCTCATTCTGTTTCAACCCCCAAACTACAGCTGTAAATTATGTGTCTTTGCAGWTGTATTTCCACTCTGTGTTCCTCATTTAAACTCATTAATACTCTGCTTCTGACATCACAATTGGTTGTTACAGACAGAAGTGATTTTGATTTCACAGAAAAAAGAATGACTTCAATAACGAGTTTAGTATAAAACATGGATAAAATATTAATTCTCCAAGAAGAGTTTAACTAAAAACCCTCTCAGGCTAGCTATGACTCATGAGCAGCTGAATGATAAGGATTTATTTCTGCTATTTTTTAATACTTTATTGCTTTTCTTTCTTGTCTAAGCCTCCAAGTTTCTTCAGCTGCCAGACCTCCTTGCACAGACATCAGCTGGGTTTTACAGGAGCAGTAAATCCACCAGCATACAGACACAACCAGTCTGGGCAGTAATATTAAACTRAATTTCATTTCTCAGTCACAATTCACCATCATTCAGGATCCTCATCTCCACTATGCTGAGTTGTAGGACTTAGTCCTTTCTACATTGACATTACATCATATTTATGTTAGAAGACACTGCTGTCATCACAGGTCT
>CADDXX010000297.1:481740-494217 GCA_902810485.1 Alauda arvensis
ATGAAATCATGGAAATCAATGCCAGAATTCCTGCCACCTTTAAAGGGGACAAATTCCAGCAAGGATTATTACTCAGACCCAGACATGCAGCTGGAAAGACAGACAGATTAAAATGTAATATCCTGCAAACAACTTCTTTGAAAATGTTTCCATTTCTATGTATAATTCCATCTCTTTGGGAGAGATTTTTTTTAAGCCCATGACAAATCACTCAGCAGACTAATTGGCAGAACTGTTTAGCACATGGAACTCATATCTGTAGCTGAAATATGCAAATTTAGAACTCATGGCTGCTCAGCTCATTATGTTCTWCTCAAGACTGGTTCCACTGGTGAGGATGAGAACAGAACTGAGYTGCAGATCAGAGTCACTGGCACAAGCACAGCTCACCACCCTCACCCAGCACAGAGGGGAAATGTAAAACTGGGGAAATTCAAAGAGWTGAGATCTCTGTAGCTGTTTTTTCCTGCTGTGAAGTGATGGTGACCAACCCCTGTTGTTTGACGTTGCTACAGCAGAAAAAACAACAAACATTTGGGCTGACAGACCCCCAGCTTCTCCCCAGGGTGCCACTGCAGCTGCTGCTTGTTTAAAGATTTTGTGTTCTTTYGAAGTTCAAAGCCAAACTGGAGGGAGTAACACCAGTCCATTATGAAAGCACTTGACTGGCCAACAAGAAAAAAAAAGAGCTCAGCCCTTCTCAAGACATCAATAAAACTGTATTTCTGTTTTGTCCTTCACCACTGACCCTACAGCTTTTTATTTCCTTCACTTTGTGTGAAAGGGCAAATCTTTACACCTTGATGCAGGGTATTTGCAGGCCATCTATCAGCTCTGTATGGCAATGACAGCAGCTGTCAATGCTGTGGATTCATCTGGGAGAAGGAGCAGAAGCTGTCCTCACACTCAGCACTGCTGAATGTGGACAGCAGAGCCCCAAACAGGTTCCTAACACCTGGAGTTCTCACCCCAACCAAATAATATCCACAGAGCTGGCAGTGTCTGGGTGCTTGCCACGTGTGCCTGCAGACAGCAAGTTCAGAGAGATGTGCTCATTGCCACTGTAACCCCTTCATCTGGAGCTCTTTTGGGAAGTTTCTTTGGAATTCTGACACTAAACCAGGAAACCTTTTGTGCCTGAAGTGCACAGGCTTTAATGATAAACACATGGAAAGGACAGAGGCCAAAGTGACTCCAAGGTTGAAGGCAAAGTGCATCACTGCAGGCAGGAATGCAGGCAGAGAGGCCACACATCCCACCCTCTGCTTACCTCCAGTGCATCTTTTTCTGTGTAAATCTTCCTGCCTGTGAGYAACCTGAGAATGAAACAGAAACCTTTAGAAGAGCAGGAGTTCTCCAGGCAGTGGCTGTTTGTTTGTCCTTCCAAAGGAGGAGAGCTGGGACTGCAGCAAACAGGCCAAAGCCATCTGTGGCTCCACGGTCTGCTGGGCCAGCCCTGGGTGTCCAAAGGCGACGTGCACAGACACACAGGGCTGCTGCAGTGCCCTCACACCAGCCCTCCCCTGTCTCCTSCAGAGATCCCTGCAGCACAAAAATCCCCTCATCACAAGGGTGTTCTCTGCCTGTCCCATGTAGCTGCTCCCTCCCCTCAAGGGCACAGCCTGTGCTGCACCACCACAGATTCTCTCCTGACCAAAGAGTCACAACTCTGGAGACAGGACAGGCAGGAGGWATTTAAATCCTTAGCTCCTGTGAGATGTTGCCATGGTGGTGTTTCTGAACCTAGTTTTGGGGGTGGGGGGGGTTTGAACCAGACTATTTCAGTTCTGATATTCTGGCACACAATAAAAACTTTCAYAGTAATGGGTAAGGATGGGGGAGGTGCTTTTTTAACCTGTCCTAGAAACAGGCCTCTGGTGATAACAAGGAATAATCATGAAAATGAGACACTGGAGAAAACAAGAAGAATCTTTTCCTCTCATAACTCCTGGGTTTTTTATTGGTTTCAACGTGCAGCAGTTGAGGTTATCTGAAAAACATCACTTGAAAAGAACAGCTAAAACCCAAAACCCAACACACACATACATGAGGCACTATAYTGAGACAAATAAAATAAAGGGGCAYCATTKACTCTTCCCTGCTTTTTTCYACAAGTTTAAGAAAAGGAAATAAGCACTCACTCAGCTTCAAACTGGTTAGGAGTGATTATATCTGCAACAGGYACAACTTTGTCCCTGTAGACTGGCAGGAGATCCTTGGGCACATACTGGGGAGAAAAAACAGTGTCAGAAGTTGTCAGCAGTGGCTGAGATGTGGGACTGCAACTCCCCTCAACCCCCACTCCTGCTGCCACTGAGTGACCTGACAGCTCCAAGCTCTGCAGTGGCAGAGCATCCTCCAGCTGGGGACACTGTCACCAACAGCCCTTTCTTCCTGGAGGTGATGGGAAGCAACATTCCTAAGCAGATGGATCTAAACTGGCAGCATTAGAAGGAAATGAGGCCAGGCTGAAGAACATTCAGGTTCTCTCTCACCCAGGTGACACAGCAGCATGAGGAAATGCAGTGTCCCAGCTCACTCATGTCCTCACCTCCAAACCAAACTGTTTTGTTCAAAAATTCCTGATCAAAAATGAGTGTTTTTTTAATCAGTGTGCAGCCTGGTATTGGCACATGGGACCCTCCTGTCACTGATCACAGCCCAGTGCCCAACAGCTGTCACATCCCAATGAAATAAATCATCTTCATTTGGGTTCCAGGGCTGTGTCAATTCCAGGATCACTGACAATGGAGCCAAAACACAGCTCTGGACAGAAGATGAGAGAAGAGAGATGAGGATGGAGAGCAGGGGGATTTCCCTGTGGAAATCTGTATATTCTCTGTTGTCTCAGGTGAGAGCCAGAAATAATCCCAGGGTTGGGCAGCTACCATTTTTTTCAGACACCAATTTAATTCAAAACCAAAATATTAAAGTACAAACTTACTTGATGCTGGGATCCAAAGCCACACTTAGATAATGCATTTTGTTTTGTTGTTTAAAAAATAGCAAGTCTTTATATAACAAACATTCACTACACAGAGAATTCAAACAGAAGAGTACTCACCATTGAGCCTTCTCCATTCCACTTGTCCCCCATCACTGGATCACACACTGTAAACAAATTTAGGTTTAGAAATAGGGTAYAGTTATAAAGACCATGGTGGGAGGGGAAAATTTCTGACTACAGAACAGCACTGAAGCACCTCAAAGCTTACATACTCTCACAGCTCTTGTAGCATGCTGAAATTTGTATCTGCTGGCTGCCAATTTTKAAAGAGTAGGTCATGTRTCTTAAAAAGTTGTCTGGMATGGTAGTGTGGAGGGGAGAAACAGAAGATAACAGCTCTGARAAGAGTCCTATTTTTACTTCAGTGTAAAAAAWYACATGCCAAAAGTACACACCAAAAKGCTGTGTGTATATTAAATAAAGAAAGTATTAYAGTGAAACAATAAGAACATTCATGCCAAAGTACTCGATGTAATGATGCTAACACGTGTTTGGCACAGGTTCTGGATCACCAGCAGCTTTAACAACACATTCCAAGTGTCCTCAGTGAGGATGGAAACAGCCTAGCACTGCACTTCAAAAAGGAACATTGTTCATTGTAYTGAAAGATCTTTAAGCAAGATCAAAAAGAAACACAAATCCAAAGATACCAGTATTTCTGGTATTCCTGAAATACTTCTGTATTTCAGGAAGTTTCTATGAGTAACAAGAGGGCAATTTGTTTTACATTTTAGAAATGTTTTCTTTAGGTTATRATCTATTTATTAAACATAAAGGATCTTAGAAGCCTCGCTGTGATCTCCCCACCTGACCACTTCCTTCCTGTTCTACACAGTGAGATGCCTCTTTCTGTTCATATTCCAAAAGAGTCTTTAGCTTTCWCACAAGGCTATGAAGAATTTGACAATCCAATAAAGGCTAAATTGRATTGYAAACAAAGGCTAAAAAGCAACAAAWCCCAGACAAGATTTCTCTGCTGTATTTTGCTAATTAAGACCTAAGCTTTGTTAATTTTAAGTCAGGTGTCACTGCTCAGTACAACACCCTGCATATCCTGCCAATCATTCTGGATGTTTCCTGGCCACACTGAGCCTGAACATGACAGCTCAAATCTTCATTCCCAGCTTTTTATCCCCCTGAATCCTCACTGACCTTGCTCTATCACTCTGAAAGCTCTKCTCAGTTCAAGCCTGTGCTGGTTTATGTTCAAAATTCCCAAAACACTCGGGAGAGGAAGGAAGGGAAGGTTGAAGCCTGATGTGACACATTAGTGACAYCAGCTGCTGGAGCCTCTTGCTCCCTGGATAGTCCTGGGGAATATCAGAAAGCACCAGAGCTGGAAAAGGTACATTTACCTGGAGTTCAAGGTAAATCATGAAACTTTTGAGGCAAAGTAGGGCATTTCTGGGATGCTGCATGGAACCATGGCAGGGCAACATGGGAGAGGCTGTCCTGCTCTGGCTGGCTTGGAAATCAAGGAGAGGCTTCATCTGTCAGCACTCAGAGCCTCTGARCTATCAGCAGCAGCAGCTGGCTGGGATTTCTGTCCTGTCCTGGATCCAGACAGGATCAGTAATCAGTAACCAGTCCTCAGGGCACACTCTCCTTTGGCAGAATGCAAGAAACACACCCAAAGGCAGAGAGAGATAAAAACCCAACTCCCTCAACACCTGCAACTGAAAGGAAACATCACTGGAGGCCCAGCTGGCTCCAGACAGAGCAGAGATGTTGTGTTACACCAGAACAGTGTTTCCATCCTAAAATGTGAAMTGATGAGCATACTCAGTGAGGAAGCAGAAAGGATTAYAGWGCACATCCTTACCATACACAAGGTTAGAATTCTGYTGCTTCAACTCYTGGACAATATCCACCACCATTGCAAGAAATGATGTGTCTCTTGTATACCCTTTCAGAAGAAAAAACAAAAAGCAAGACACCTTTGTAAGTGCAATTTCATGAACACTTTTGCTGTTTTTAGTGCTGGATAGGAATGCTGCAAACCTCTCATTCTATAGATAAATGCATTTTTCGGATAAGGGCATTTCAGCAGTTGACTTAGGAATAATAGGTTGGAATACCAATTCAGACAGTGCTTGCACAACTACAAGAATAACCTTAAAAATCCATTTACTAAGAATGAAAGGCTCATATAACTTCAAAAWGCTTGAACATGTATAAACAAAGGTCAGGCTAGAAGGAAAAAAACATTCCTTTCAATAAAACCAGTATTTTGATCAGTATTCTTTTTCATGCAGTAGACAGGAATTTTTTTAAATTCCATATACTTTTCTCATATTCTGTCTTGAAGCAATTTTTTATTATTAATAGTGTTTATGCTGACAGAGTCCAGCATTTTATTGCAATAGAGATTTAACCTTGATAGTTGTAGAGCAATTTCCAAAATACCAATAAATTTTTCAGGCTTAGCAGTGAAATAAGGTGGAAATAAGTTTTACTGTATTTCAAGGCTCCAATCACAATGCTAGCACCACAATATTCTCATTTAATCATTAGCTTTTAAATTTTATAGATGTTCCTTAATTTATGTATTTATGTATTAACTTTAGTTACAACATGTATGAATTATCAATTTGATTTTAATTTACTGTAGTTCATTTCTTGGGGATGGAAATGTGCAGGGCCAGGAGCTGGACTTGGTATTTGTGGGTCCCTTCCAATTCAGCAGATTTTGTGATTTAATACAATTATTTTTAGCAAGCATCTTTTGATGTCCTTGGAAATGTCCACTCTAATAAAACAGTTCAAAGCACATTTAAAAAGTAGATTTTTGGAGATTTTTTTTTTTAAACTTGAAAAATTGATCAGTTCTGAGGTGCTGCAGAGAAATGGGAAAGATTTTTTGCCTAAATGCTGGATTTTATCCATGAAATGCTGATAATCAGTCAAAAGAGTCAGGCAAAGTTTTGTTTTACATGACCTGTGATGGAAAACTGCCTGGAAAATAAAACTGAGCTTGATTAACATCATTGATAGAGGTGTTTAAAACAGTTACACTGAACTGCAATTTATCTCTTACCTCRAGTGTCTTACTGCAAATACAATAAAATCTACAAATAACTAACAGTGACTAAAGTCCATGGAGGGTTACTTTGTATAACTGGCATAAAAACAATAATTTTAATCTCAGTTGAGATATTTACAGTCATCAGACAATTAACAGTCAAATCCCAASTGCTGATAAATTGATTTTCAGTGTTTAAATAACCATACCCAGGTTGTTTGAGGTATAAAGTAGTTGTGCACTACAGTGAATGTCTGTTTGAAGAGAAAAATCTGATTTTTTGGCTCTGAATGAAAGAAAAAAAGGACTGTAAGTTCAGCCACAGTGCAGCTGAAGACTAAAACACAAAGTATTRTTAGATGTTCAGAAATTACTGCTCTTTCTACCCATGCCTTCTCTTTGAAAATGGCTGTAGCAAATGGGATTTTAAAACAAACTTGAACAACACATAAAAATCCTATTTTAAAAGACTTTTGTTAAAAAATATTCCCTTTTTCTCTGAAATTCCTTTTTACTGAAGATTTCTGTTTTCCTTCTACCATTTTTAATCTCTTACATCCACTTTGCTAGTGATAGGAAAGGAGYAGAGGTCTTTTCCAAGAGTTGCAAGTCAAATAAAAAAGAAACATTTCAGCTAAAAGAATATTCAAATATTATTTATAAATTTTGCACACTAACATCTCCTGAAAATTCCTACAATACAGTGTGCTTTTCCTGGAAATRTTCTCTGAGTTTTTCCCAGGAAAGAAAGGGTGTGTATCTATTTCTCAATCACAAAGAACCCATTTATGCCAAAATGGATTTCTTAACCTTAGCTCAATCTATTTGCTATTCAGTCTCTTTATTTTGGAGATATTCCTTGGAAAAACCCTGACAATAACTCTTTGGAGATGCCACACCCTTTAAGCCATTACAATTGCTTTGGAGTATTAACCCATGCACTTAAAATTCCCAGTTTTCCCTATGCATAAAGAACTTTCCTACATGAAAGCCATGGAATCAGTCAAATCTGCTGATGGATTTCTGCTCACCTTTAAGAAGTCCCTGCTCATTGCTGTAAGAAATTGATGCTGTTATGCAAACCAGATGCACAGCTCTTGCTGAGGTGAAATCTGATCAGTAACCTACTTCTGAGAAGCAGGAGTTGGGTGAGMAGAAATTTTTAATAAAAACTTCTTGTGGAATCTCTCATTTCTGTGAAGTATTCTACAAGAAGTTCTCTTTGTCTACATTTATAAATACACTTAGTACATTTATACCTAAATACACTTAGTACATAGTGCAAGCACAGGCAAACACTGCAGAACTGCACTCACTCAGATGACCTACACAGTAACAAGAGCAAAAAAATCAAGATAAATTACAGTCAAAACCAAAACCCAACTCTTCTCATACTTTGCTCACTGCCCAAAGCCTTAAAGATCAAGTAAAAAAATCAAGAACAGACAACTGTTTATAAAGCCACACTGCAGTACCACAGAGTGCTAGTACTGCAGGCTTAGGGGAAAGGGTTAAACTCATGTCTTCCTGATAAATTTATAAATAATACTCTGACATTTCTCATCCACTGCTCCCAAAATATTAAGTGTGCCTGTACATGACTGGCCTGTAGAAGTCTGTAAATTATCATTTACAAGGGGATCCATTTACCTACCCTCCTGGCTGGAGAGCTCTGTTCCAAATCAAACAGCACGWGCCATTTCAGACTATAATGATGATGACTTTAATATCAATTTTATGTCAAATAAATATCAAATATTTATTTGATATAAATATAAAAGATGACATTTTAATTGCTTGGTTTRCAGCAAGGAGGGCTGTGTTTTACACCTCCTTCCCCCTGTTTACATCTCCTGGGAACTGCAGGGACCAAGCTCCCCTTACCTGTGAGCACGTAATCGTAGCGGTTCACCTTGTTCAGCTTCAGCCCTTCATAAAGTTCATGGAGCTCATCTGAATTCAACACCTGYCCCTTCCAGTGGGCATAGCCTGCAAAGCAAACACCAGGTCATTCCTCAGGAGATGGATTTTCTGTTTCACATCACACAGAGGATGCACATGGAGGCACCACATGGAATATCAGCACCAGGAGGCATTTTCACCTCCTCTCCTGTGAAATGCTGCTGCAGGATGAAAGCTGCTGTCAGCACAACAGTTTATGTGCTCAGCTTCTCCTCAGCACCTCTGCCTCCCAAAGGAGCTGCAGTGACTACACTGCAGTCTGAGAGGGTCCAAGCTGAGCACACACAAGCTCCTGCAACATTTCCCATGGAGATTTTGCAGCCATCCCTTTCCTGTGCGGAGGAGGGAAAACACATTTTAGACTTTACTGGAGGAGGGTGGCAGTATAATCTATTTTTGTTATTTTATACTATATATATATATATAAAAGGAAATATTGACAGTTAGATGACAATCTTAAGAGGCTTATAGATCTGTCTGCACACAGCTTTGCACCCAGATACATCAGATACAGCATCCACTGGGACCTGCATGTCACAAAGAGAGTGACCACAGCAGGACACTGCCATGGATGCTCTTTTAATGTACAGTGTCACCTGACAGGCTTTCTTCCAAAAATAGCACAGCTTCAGTGCAGAGGATCCTGGRGGAGGAAATGAGCAGCAGAAAGACACTACAAACAGACAGATAAGATCCATATACTCTTATCCYTGAATGATCTCTAAGAATTACAAGCAAATATGCTCAGCTGAGAGAAGCAGATGGGAGGTGGAAGTTACCATGGATAAACTCATCTGATTTCAGCAAACAGTGGACCAAGGTCCATGGCAGTGGAACATGACCAAAGCAGCCAATTCCAAGGGAAACAAAAAAGTATTTCCCTTAACAGAACCTAAACATTTGTTGAAAATGTTTAGGTTCTGTTAAGGGAAATACTTTTGAAAAACCTTGCACCTCAAAGCCTGCCCACCTAGATGGCACCAATCACTCCTTTGTATGGAACCATGGGGCTTCCTCCAGGATAYCAGATGAGGCATCCACAATTTAACCCTTTTAATCTCCATAAATTCMCAGTTTGTTAAAAAGCTTATCTTTTAATTAACTGGAATTAGGCAAAGTGAAAAGTTGAGTGTTAAGGGTTACCCCTGTGTAAAGACAATGGTATTTTGTTTGTYTTAACTTCTGCTCTTGCAGTGAGAAAATTCCGTGATGGAAACTGCTGGCTTTGATTATCACTCTAAACTGACTTATTAGAGTGRCTGCCAAAAGGTGCCTAGAGCCTGGGATAAGCACATTTTTCAGTTTTCCTCCTTATGAATGCAAACACACCCACAGAATGGTGAGCAGATGGATCATTTTGCTCTTCTCAGCTCACAAAGGCCAAAAGCCTCTAAAACAGGACTCAGTGCCAGCTGGCTGGGGGCCTGCCACCACCACTCCCTCCCAGGAAAAGGCTTCTCACAAAGTCCCTGGGAAGAAAGGGACAAAGGAAGGGATCTCTGTAGTTTCACTGCCYACCTTGGCACAGGCACAGCCCCAAGTGTGTGACAAACCCCTGAGTGCAGGTAAATCCAGTATTTGGTTTATTTACCACAAATGCAGATGTTTGTTCTGTCACATCTGCAGCATCACAGAGAAATAATCTGCCCTCTCCTCTCCCCCAGCCCCTGCAGCACTGAAAATACAGAAAAGGGACACAACAGAGTCCTTCCATTGAGGCCACCARGGAAACTGGGTGCACTTGCCAGAATCAAGGCAAAAAATGCTGGTATTTATCTTACACATGGCCATAAAAATAACTGTGATAGATTGCCCAGGCAATCTGGGTAATGTGCTATCTGCCCTGGATACTTTCAGGAGCCATTCCTCCACAATGAATTCCCTGTAAATTCACTGCTTTMCCAAAAGTTCACCTTCCCATGTCAAGCTGCCTTAGATGGTCAGTGCACTGGGTTCATGTTACTCCACTGAGGGAGAGAAATAAATACAAAAACTCAACTTCAGGCAGCAGCCCAGCTTTATCTCTGGAGATGGTGGAGATGGTGACATCCACATGGGGTAGGGACAYTGAACTCTGCAGCAGTGACTTCCTCAGGTAACCTAAAGATCCTTTTAATTACCTGGCAASATGTAACACAACCTGAAGTCTAACTACATCACAGCCCTGGGGAAGCTCTCAGGGAAGTCCCAGCTATTGAGGCATTAAAAAAAAGGGAATACCTTCACTGGAGCTGCAGAGAACTGTGTGTCACTAGGAACTSAATYATGTTCACATAATAAACCAAATCARARCTGGCAGCAAGATGAGACACCCCCCCTGCCCTTTCCCCAGGGTAATTTCATGTAACATGAGGAAAAAAAGGGGCAAATCCTGTGACTCTGCATTTATCCTCCTTTCCTGGTGGAATATAACACCAAAAAGCAGAAAGACAGAAGAAAAGGCCAGTCACTCATGCTCAAAAAGGGTTTCACAAACCAGAGGATGGAGTCCCAGGAAGAGGGACTACCTTGAAGGGGGAAAGGCAAAAAGGAAAAAAGMTGAGTCTTCCTTGTTTTGGGTGCAAAAGCAACAAATAATTCCCCTCAGTGCTGCTCTGAGAGAATCATGACACACCTCTTCAAAACTCCACTTGGCTCAGACTGCATTYRTCTCCCACATCTGTRATAATTTTAAACACACAGATGAAMATAAACTCTTAAACAACCTTATACYCCTTCTGCCTATCAGTGTTGTGATATTTTATTGCAATTACATGTTATCCATYTGCTTTTAGCAGATAAGGCAATGATAAACAATTAAGATACAATGCCTCATGTCACTAAAATGATGAACATATTCATCAGTCTCCAAGGAAATGTCTTGGTTAATTCGWATGAGAAATAAATAAAATTTTAAAAAACCACAACCAAGAGAGACAGCTAGTACTTCAACCAAGATGAATTTATACACTTGCCTTCCTCTGCTTTTTTTTTTCCCCCCTTTGGAATGTATTTATAATCCTCTTAATTACTTTCAGAAACAAGGATGAAAGAAAATCAAAGTACCAGGCATATCAGAAGGAAAAAACCCACCCCAGCTGACCAACACAGCAAGAACACAAACAAGCTACCATTTTAGTATAGCAAAGCATGTGAGATTCTTTTGTTTTCCAACCCAGAACATTCTGTTCTGAGGCTTGAGTTCCTCCTGTGCTGCTCCCAGCAAAACTATTCCAAGTGGCTCCAGTAACAAAGAATTTCACATGGGAAAAAGGAAGAAAGTTGGAGTGTTTAGGGCTCATGRTGGACAGGGAATCTGGGCCCAGCTGTGTCCCAAAATTCACATTGCAGCCTCTGGCACACAACCTGGTCTGAACACATGACTCAYCTGTATCTACCAGGAGGCCTCCAACAAAACCAGGAATTAAGAACCAAATTCCCCACTGGATGTTTTTTTTACAGCTGGTCCCAGAGTGGGAGTAAAATGCCACCAGTGTCAGGCACAAGGAGAGATCTTTTCTTTGTGCCCTGCACTCACAGGGGTGAATGAATCACCTGGGTGGGCACACTGTGCACAATCACATCAAGATATAATTGTAATTTCTCATGTGTTAGTCCTACCAGCCAACCCAACCACCTACTACACACCCACTAAGGGGAAGTCAAATGTGCAAAGAATAAAAGGAAAAGCAACAGAAAAAAAAAAACCCAGGCTGTTTGTTCCAGAGCTGTTTCAAAGGTAGGATTTGGATGGCAGAGTAAGCACATTACTGCTTAAAATTAACCTACCCATGAGAAACAAAACTGGGAATCACTGAAGAATTAAAAAGGCAGCCCCCCMAAAAAATCAACTGTACAATCGAAAATAAATCTGGATTTCTATTTTTGCACATCATATGAGGAGAGGCTTCTGCAAACAGTGTATTAATATAAGATACAGTTTAATAGGCTGCATGACAGCTTCTTTCATTTGTCTGTGAAGCATTGATGCCACTCCAGTGTGAGTCACTCTAATCACTGAAGTTCCTCACGAAGCAACATGACAAACTCTYCTCCCAGGGGCACTGATTCAAAGCACATTTTCCAAATATCAGGATTATCAGAGACTAAAGAAAGCTGAATTTTCTGAGCAGGAGTCAGCAGAAAGAGGCCTGTGGCATCTTACTAATTTGTGGACAGGGCAAAAAAAAAAAGAGCAATAATGATTCACCAAAGTCTGTTAGTCATAAATACCCTCTGCATTTTATTTGCTGCAAATTCCAAATTTAAAAACAGGGAAAGAAGGAAAGAAAGTTTACCATGTCCAAAACCCCACACATTCTTCTACCTGTGCTCCTCTGGCATTTTTTCAGAAAGTGAAGTTCACAACTAGATTTTGAAGGAGTTTGTCCTCCAGTTTTAATGATGATAGAAATGGTTCTTGCAAAATTTTGTTTTTATGGGAAAATCAAGTTCCTTCACCCATCCAACCAGCACACAATTCCTGTGTATTGTAGGACAGTGCCAG
>CADDXX010000297.1:494416-547394 GCA_902810485.1 Alauda arvensis
CAGGAGTAGTTCCAGTATTTTAAAGACTTGTGATATTTGAGATATTTTTGGGTTTGGRATGCTCATTTTGGTCTTCTTGTGGGAGGAGGACTCACTAATTTWTTGTTCTTTCCACTGTCTGCCAAACCCTGAATGAAACACCTTTCCTTGGCTGTGATCCTATTAAAAACAAATTTTAAATTTTCTGTTTTTTTCTTGTTTCAAGAACCTGGTCACCCTACTTTTAATGTGATTTTTCCCACCTTCAGACACATTCAGTTTATGGTAAATAAAATCCCCATTAGGCTCTTTCAGTGGCCTATAAAGCTGATTTAATCTTGAAACAGAAAGCCAACAAACAACATGTGCACATCCATTTCAAGCACTGAATAACCTGACAGGAAAAAATTGCTTAATTTCTGGAAGATTACAACACTTTYACCCAGCTATTGAAACTAAACAACAGAAAATCCCAAACTCCAAAACTATAYAAACACACTCTTTAAATAAGCAGAAGTCACACCTAAGTATCTTTGAACAACACAAGAGAACCTTTGCACTGTGCCAAAGGGTACAAGCAAAATAAGCAGATTTTTGCCTAAGCCAGGAAAGGCTTCATTCCCTTGTTTAATAATTATTTTTTGTGCCTCTCCTCAACAAGCAGAGATAGCTTTCACCTTTGAAACATTTTTTTTTCTTCCCAAGGGGACACTACATTCCCTCCATGATAGGCATCTCACAGCCTTCTGAAGCACGAAGTTCAACAGAGCAAGAGTCTGATCTTTGTTCCAAAAGTTAGTAGTTTATTAACAGAGCTGTACCTGTAGAGATACTAGAAAAGYACCTCAACTTTTGCCTCCTTTTTCCTTTGTCAGAAGCAGCTTTTGCTCTTTTCCAAGATGTTAAAGCCAGAATTTGCTCCCAGATTATTTTCTGARGACACCTACAGGTTTTCTCTATTGAGAGAAGCTCTCCCCTCAAACAACCTGCCACCACCAAGGCAGCACTTGTGTCTCCAGTGATCCAAAAATAGCAAGCCACTTGGAGCTCCTTTATGGGTGAAAGGTATTGCTAAAATMAACATAAATTTCAGMTTTCTTTTAAAAACTAAAGTCCTCTAGCACTGTGAGTGTTAGGAAGCCTGAATGTATTGAGTGCATTGTGTTCAGGCTTAGAGCTTAAGTAAAAATCCACCCAAATGTATTAACAGCCTTCTTCCACCAAAATGAGATTTTGGGACACCTGATAGTACCTGGATGGGCACACAGTGAGGAAACATTGCATCTACCTCAGTGTTTTTCTGATGTTTGGGTTGGTRATGTGACTGTGAGTCTCAGAGAGCCATAATTCCCAGAAAACCAATGTCCCTTTTTGCCATGCCTGGCTGTGTAAGTGGCTGTATTTGTGTTATTTCACTATCTGACTTAATTAGATTGCTGCCTAACAAARGAATCTCACACTCTGAAGGGCAGGAATGGGACATTGCCACATCCATCATATCAATGCCCCACTCCCATATTCAGGCTTCTGAGAGACTGGAATCCAAACATGAAAATCACATTTCCATCCTGTGTTGTGAAAATGTGAGTGGAAATCTAAGACAAATTATCTATCATGGGATGAGGTGAGCCCCATGCTGAGTGAGTTCAGTGSCTGTGGAGTAGTAGCTGTAAAATTTTACCTGTGTGGTTTGAAAACTGGACAGAGTTCACCGTATCAACTTCAAATCCCAAAACCTGGAACAGAACACAGGGATATTTCCTTTACTAACACRACTTCGTTAATGCATCACCCACATCACAAAACAGGGGAAAGAACTCCTGGCTTCCCCAGGCCATGCTTGAAAATCTTGGGAGCTGAGTCAACAAACAAGCAACATAAACAAACAGCACAGTTCTCTACTGCTGCAACAAACGGGGAACAAAAGTGCTGCTGGCAACCACAAAAACAGAGCTTGGGATCCTCAGGCTGGAGTTCATCTGGGGATAAGGACAGAGGCTGCTCCAGCAGCAAGCTCTGAAACCTTGAAGAAAGCCTTGGCTGGACTTTCTTGGCAAGAAAAGAAGTACAAGGTCCTAAATTAAGGCACAATATGGAGGGATGATGCTGTTGGCATTCCAGAAAACCAATTTTTCTAAAAGGAGSACAGAAGGATCTTAAAAGGGATCAATATTACAAAGCCATATTTGGATGTCACAATCGGTTCCTTTGCAACTAAAAGGGAATAGAAAGAAGTCAAGGAGAATTAATTTGGGGTATGATTGGGCAATAAAGGGGAGAAACAAACAGAACAAAAAAAGCCTAAAGCATGCTCTGAAAACCACCTGCTACATTGCATGACCAGCAATCCAAATACTGAAATACCCAATCATTTCCTACTGCAATCAACAAACATTCTCATTACCCAAAAATATACAAATAATACGAAAATAAGAGCATCCAACCAGGAGAAAACTAATGAGGATTTTTAGCCTGACAATACCTGTTTAACACAGCCAGGCACTGCTAGGTAAGCCATTTTTAGACATTTTTATGTGTCACGCAAGGAATTCTAATGYAGAAGTGACATGAACAGTCTGACGCCGAGCCTTTGTTTCCACATCCAGCTTGCTCTGAGTAAGAAATCTCCTCAAAAGAAGTGCTGCTATGTATGGCTCAGTGAGTCATGCTGGGRGATAAGAGGAATGATGCACCACTGTGTATGATCCTCTTCCAGGCAATTTGCTGGGAGGGGGGAGTGASGGAACAAAGCTTTTCCAGTCACGTTTTCCAGCGAGGCTCAGCCTCTGCCTTTCTTTGCAGTGAAGGGACTCCTCTGCATGGATTAAAACCCTTTTGGGTGTCTGGTGCCAGATGTGAGGCTTTCCCTGTGCCTTGATAAGCTCTTTATTCCAATACCTGGCTATAAGATGAAGCTACGTGCTGTGACAGGTGGTKCCTTCTGCCTGCAGGTGCTATCCTGCTGTTGTTTCACAGCTCACATCCACACAGGTCTTCGTAGAATAAATATCTTATTTCAATATTGAATAGAGGTTTCTGTTCCTTCCTCACAAGGGAATTTTGGGTTAATGGTGTGTTACCTCAGCCTGACAAGTTTCAAAGTAAATTCAGTACCTATGCTCCCCCCAGGTTCTCATTTCACCTTGGTGGATTTTATTTTGAAGTCCCAGGAACCAAATGGTTGGGAACATGACAACACTGTTATGACCTTAACCTTGATGTCTGGATGTGCTCTTCAAGGAAATAAATGGGAATATGGCCTCAAACCAGACTGTCACCCCATAATCAATTCCCCACCCTGTAATGAACAGAGCTAAGTTGTCACTTCCTAAAGCATCCTGGCAATAACTGTGAATTAATCCATTTCTCTGCAATATTCAGATCACGTCTCTCCAATGACTTAACCCCTGAGAGTACAGAACACAGCTCCTGTGATTTACTGACTAATCAGGATCACACTCAGTGCTTTAGGGAAGGAGAGCAGGCACAGCTGCTGCAGGCAGGGCAGTTCTATCACACTGCTCAGCACTGTCCCAGATGCTGGTCACCAAAAGTCTCCTTTTGTGTCTTCCCCAGCACTAATTATCATTTGATTTCTCAGTCAGGTTTCCCACAGGATTGGGGATTTTTGATTTGTTTTGGCCAGTTAATCTGCTTCAACCAAAAGATGGAACAGTACAAGGGAGGCCACCTCTCTTGGAGACAGACAGGTGCCAGGTTAGCTCGGCTGTTCTCTTGGTAAAACAGTAAATAAATGCCTGGGAGAGTGGATGAAAAGCCATACACAGCTCAGATTCTGCAACCTTGGTACTCTCACTTTTCTCATCAGTCTAAAAACTTTTCTCATAGGCTAAAAAAACCCTTTAAAGGTCTCCATAAAAAATCACTTACTGGTGTTAGTCTACTCTGTCACAGTTTCCAATTTKGTCCAAAGTTCTGTTTTGAATAAACACGTATGACTGAAATCTAACACACCTAATTTTGAAACCTGATTCAACCCTCAAAATAACTCAGTTACTCCAAAGCATTTCCTTTTATAAAGGAGCTTACTAAGGTCTAGGCTTAGCATTAGAAGTAGAATAATCAAAAAGAAAGTTGAAGCCATGTTAAGGCAGGCTGTGTTTGTTTTCAAGGCAAACTGCACTGAAAAAGTCCTATAGAATTTAGTCACCAGAAGACAACCTGAAAACAGGATTGAGCTGATAAAAGCAGCTTTTCACAGCAATCACCTCTTCTAGGACTAGAGAAAAAACTGCCTTTACTTTGGTTTGCATAATTCATTTTAACAACCCCAACCAACAACCAAAAACCAGTGTTAGTGACTGTCATCCTTCACACCTAAAGGACATCAGAGACAGTTTCTGATGCACTGAATAATGGACACTTTCCTTGCTTACAAAGGGAATTTTGTTCAAAAGATGTTTTCTTAAACCTTTTTAATAGATACTCATACATTTAATTCATTGGGCAAAGCTAACTGGAAGGACTGTTTTGGAGGGTTTTTTAATTAATTAAAAATTTCTACTCAAACCAGAAGTTAAATATAAGTGAAAGTTTACTGATTAGAAATACATTATTTTGTACGTACAGACCTGGAAAACTGAGATCAGAGCAAATGAATCGAATGAGACAAATCACACTAAAAAAAAGAGTCAATCTCTCATATTTACACACAAAAGTAGCAACTATGACCTGAAAATATGCATTTAGTAGGATATAACAATTTTCCTACAGTAATAAACCAGTATTGAAGAATCAACCTTTTCTTCAGAAAACTACCAGAAATTCAAAACAGGACTAAACTCAATATATAAAATTTTTGCTTGTGTACACACATGTGTTCTGTGTAAATAAACTGCAGGACTCACCCCACCTGGATTTTGCCTGTGGCAGAACAAGTCATATTTGATCAGCATCAGGACTGAGCTTACAAWGAAATGAACTTTTAATGTTTAATTTTTGCTTCTCCACCCCAGCTTTAGTCCATAGCTGTGCTACCTCTCCTGCTCTTCAGAGCAAGGGTCCTGTGATGCTATTGCTGCCTCTGCTTTGAGAAATGCAGGTGACATCAGACACTCTGCAAGTGTCCCAGGGCTCCAGGGACACATCCCCTAGGCTGCCACCATSCCCTGATCTGGATGATCTGCTCTCCCACAGGCCCTCCAGGAGAGAACAATTCCAAGTTTCCATGCTCTGCTGTCACCCTGTGTAAGTTTGGTGGGGTTTTTTGGTTGTTTTGTTCTGATTTTTTTGGTTTTTTGGTGGTTTTTTTTTGGTTTTTTTAACCCTCAGAACTGGAGATCTTGGGCAAATCTAAACCCAGAGCCAGTCTGGGTAAGGATGGTAAGTGCTCTTCCAAGGAAAAAATTACTGAGTCCATCCTAAATCTCTCATCCTGCAGTCCAAACACATGTCAAATGTTGTTCTTCTTAAGACCTAAACTATAAAACCCAAACCACAGTTACCACATCACACAGTGATATTTGCAGTTGAAATCCTAAAGGAAAATGGGCAAATTCAACATCTTTTTCAAGTACCTTCAAATAAAAGAGGCAGAACTGTTATAGTTCTAAATTTGAATCACARAACATTAAAACTGGAGGAGTTCTGTGCTTAGAAGGCATGGCTGRCAGGTTTCACATGTCACAAAAATACTGGCAGGACTAAATCCAAGTACACACACCAGAGCAGAACACAGCAGAAGAAACAATCAGCATGAAGCACATTGTGCATGACATCAAATTCAGCTGAGCTCTTCATCACAGGCAACTGAAGGAAAGGAACAAAATGTCACCCAGTTCTTCCCCAAGTGCTTTCCCAGCCTTGCAAAGAGAAAATGGGACCAGGGCAGGGATGTGGTCTAGAGAACTGTACAAATGCACCTCTTCAAAACAGCAAATACTCAAGGGAAAAATCAAAATCAAAAATCAAATACAAGAAAGGAAGAGACTTCAAAATACATGGACAACCTCTAAAGGTGTTGGATCTTTTGGAAAAGATAAGACAGCCTAGTTTTCCTAAAAGCACAGAAGTAATTTAAACTTGTACCCAGCCATTATGCCCTAAATAAAAAGCCAAGAAATGAGTCTCCTTCAGGGTTAAAATTTTACAAGAGATACCAGATGTTTCATAGCAGGGCAACATAAAGGCCCAGACAGGCAGAAAAGGTCTTGAATTGGGGAAGTTACATAAACAGCTGGATCTCAGTTATGCTTCACCTCCAACCATGCAGCCCTTTGGACTTTGCCACTGTTCTGTTTTAATTACAGCTTTGTTTCAAATTT
Source organism: Alauda arvensis (assembly GCA_902810485.1). Classification (NCBI taxonomy): domain Eukaryota; kingdom Metazoa; phylum Chordata; class Aves; order Passeriformes; family Alaudidae; genus Alauda; species Alauda arvensis. The sequence continues at coordinate 500,680 of CADDXX010000297.1, forward strand.
ACAGYCTCTCCTCCCATTTCTTCCAGAAAGCATTTCAACCACATTAACACTAAAATGTGTTAGTTCATCACCACGACAAACCACTGCCTGAGATTGTTAGAAATCAAATATTACAAACATCCATTCCAGAGGAGAGTCTCTGGTGTTATAAAAAGAGGAGGCTGAAAAACAAGAACAAAACCATTTCACAGTATGGAAAATTGTGAGTGTAGCAACAGAGAAMTGAGCAGGAAGATTTTGAAGCAAWTGTAACATCTGAAACTCAGTTTTAATGATTGCCAACCTTTATGTTTATATTTGTGTAATCTACATTATGTACCAATGGTCTGGAGACAAATAAAGGCACTCATTTTTACCTCCTAATCCTATTTGGTAYCTGATTATTAACACCACTTGAGTCAGAAAACTGTTACCTTCAAAGATTAGCTCTGCCTCAGAGTAAATATTAATATAATTTCTCATTTAATAATTTTATTTACTCTGAGAAATGTGAAAAGCTGTTATTGAACTRCTCCTGTTTAAATTTGTATTGCAGCTTTACTGTGCACCTCCAGGGGAAAAAGGTCTATTTCCAAAAGTGCCACACACTTTGTAGTACTCAAGAAATTCTYTTTTTGTTGTTGTTTGTGTGTAGTTTGGGGAGGAAAAAAGTATTATGGTTTTTTTTTAAGAGAGAAATATCTTACATCTCCTAAATGTGTGAGATAAACTGTCTCTTGAATTACAGAAATGTCTGAACTGAACTAAGTTTTAGTGGTTTGCAGGTTACTAAACATTAGAAAAAAACAATTTAAAAAAATCCCAATTTCCAATGCATTATTTGTACATATTCAGAGAAAGAGGGCTCAGAGGGAGCTGAGATGCTCTGGGAATTGCTGTCATTGGAGGTTTCCAAGATCCAAGGAGGACAAAGCCCTGGGCTGAACTGAGTGCTGCCCAAGCTTTGAGCCAGAGGCTCCTGAAGTCTCTTCCTGGGTCACTCCATCACCCAGTGACACAATTACCTACAAAAACCTCAGTTCTATCCACTGCAGAGYTCCATGGATAAAAACACACAAAATATCACCACCAGCTCCCCATCCTAAAGTTCTGGTTTGCAAGGATGAAGCCCAGGGTGCTCTGTGTTTACACCATTAACTATGCCAGCTTTGACAGTAAAGATAATAACATCCTTTGCTGTTCARTGACCAGTGGGCCAATTTAACTAGAATGCTGTAGTTTGTACTTAATTTAAACAACCTTAGAGAACAATGACCCAGTTCTGCAAGAATGAAATTCAATTAAAACCACCTCTCTATTCTGCAACATGACTGGTATATATTGCCCTCTCAGGGCTTTGTGCCTTCAGTGGMATTTCATTTTAAGGTTTGAAATTAAAACCACGAAGCAGTAATGCAGCTCAAGTGAGAGGAAAAATATGGAATGAGGRAAAGGCAGAGGGAAAAAAATAACAGAACAGTGTAAGAAAAGAAAAACCCCCACCTGTATGCATGTTTCTTCCATAGTGTTTATGTTCCTGACACATGTTCACAGGTTGCTATTTATATTTCATGGAATAAAAGCAAGACTTCCATCCAAACTCTTCAGTTCCTTCAAAGCCCTTAATTTTGGAAATCATTCACTTTACCATACCAGAACACATAAAAACCAATTTTCTCAGACAAGTCCCCAAACAAAATGGTTTGTAAACCACAAATCCAGGGAAAGTATCATTAGCTGAAGTTGTAAATCAAGCTCAGCCAGTCATTCACCAAAATTCTTTTATTGTGAACACAAAGCATCTTGGATTTTTTATGATCTGAGCTGCAAATGTGCCTCAGGTAAAAACCTCACAACTCTAAAAGATGAGTTTATCTCTAAGGGAAACAGTTTGACAGGAAAAGGGCACAGAAAGATGGTAAAAAGGTAAGAAGGAACAAGGTTCTGCTAATCAGAAGAGAACCTTGGAGACTCCTCTTCTGAAAGGAGSATTTGACTTTCATGCACCCAGTTCTCCCCAAAATAAATGCAGCCTTTTRTTATAACAATTAAATTCCTTGCACCTCCACTCTTCTGCTTGGTAGCAAGATACCTTTTTTGCAAGCAAAGCTTTTATGGAAAAAGGATGACTCTTCCTCCAATTAATATTCAAATRCTGAAACATCCAAGCCAGGCATGTCCCTTCCTTTGTGCCAACAAATGGTAGCAGAATGATGATTTGGAGCAAAGGAGGAGTAAATACTAAAAAAAGCAAGAAGTAGAACACACATCCTCAAATGAACCAAAACCACCCAGCTCTCTCAGCCTGTCCTTGTAAGAGAGATTATCCAGTCCCCAACCATCACACTGTGAATTTGCCTCTAATTTTCAAAAATTAATGACAGCACATGACAAGCCATGGGGCTCCAACAGAAAGCTTCTCCTCAGCTTCAAAAGCCAGTCAAACCTTCCAAGCACTAGGGAGTACTTTGATTTATATAATTTAAAGCACATAGCAGTATTTTAAAAAACAAGTGAATATTGAAGAGCAAATTCAACATCTCATATATATACAAATACACAAAATACAAATATTCCCCCCCTACCCAGATTGTTTTATTAACACCCTGTGAGGTTTATCTCAACTGTGGCATCAGTCAAAGGACAAATTTTTATAGCATAAAGATGCACATGAACCAAGGGGGTTGCCACAGCTTAACTAGACACAATTTATGAGGAATTTTCAAGAAATCTTGTGTTAAGACTCCAAATTGCTGGCTTTTAGCAGAGCATGTGTACAGTTCACAAATTGAATYAGCCAGGAATCCCTGTATTTGTGTAAAAAAATTACTGTATCATGAAACCAAATTCTATTCCTTCCAACATTTTAATATATATTAAACCTTTCAATCTTAATTGAAAGACATTAACAGAATTACCTTTACCACCACTAAAATTACCCTGTCAATCAAGGTAATTGAGGTTTGGGATGTTTTTTGCCAAGTAATTGCAGCAATAATCTTCCAGTAAGAAAGTCTCTGTGTCAGGCCATAAATTGCTCTATGTATCCATTGCATTACAATCTGTTTGCATTAATGTCCTACAGTTTGGAACTTCATCTCACAGCCATCACTGCAGCCCCAGTGAACACCACTGCTCCACTGTGCTCCTCTGCAGATGGCACAGAAACATGTTTYAAAAGGCTGAATTTCTGTAATCAGACTAATTAGGAATGGAAGAAAGSAAAATTTCCCAGTTGCAGCTTGCACCTCTCGCTGTGTGCCAGCTCTTTCACTTAATTGCATCTCCTTCATTTGCTGCTGAACCAAAAAACACACATTGTACTGGGTGCAGGAGAGTGAAAACACTAATTCAGTCTGAGAAATAGGAACTTGGGAAAAAGAAAAGGCATGTCCTGACAATTAGAGAAGCAGGAGTAATTGCTGGCGTGGGCTGATAAACTGAACTGAAACTGCTATTGAATAACCAATCTCTTTTTTCTCTAAGCTTTTAATAAGACACACCAAATACCTAAAGAGAACTCTGTRCTTATAATATAATTGTGCTTTAGTGCAGCATCTGACAAGGCACTGCAAAGAAAAATCATTAGGATATTGGGGATATTGTGCCAGGATAAAAATACTAGAACAAATAATCTGGAGACAGGGATGCTGGACTGGTGATTTATGATCAGACCACTYCAAATTCTGAGGTTAGAAATGGACAATTACAAAACAGACAGTAAGAATATACACCAGATGACCTTGAGAAAAAGGCACCATAATGGAAGAAGGATATTAAGCTATTAGAGAGCATGCAGAGGAAGGCTACAGAGATGGTGAAGGGTCTGGAGGGGAAGCCTTACAGGAGCATCTGAAGGAACCAGGGTTGTTCAGCCTGGAGGAGACTGAGGAGAGACCTCAGTGCAGTCACAGCTTCCTCAGGAGGGGCAGAGGAAGGGCACACACTGATCTCTGCTCTGTGGTGACAGTGACAGGACTGAGGGAACAGACTGAAGCTGTGTCTTAGGAGGTTTAGGTTGGATATTAGGGAAAGGTTCTTCCCCCAGAGGTGGCTGGGCACTGGAACARGGCTTGTTTCTTCAGTGACACTCCTTTCTTACCTGTGATCAACTGCACACCCATTTTCAGGATTTATAAGCTGACTTCAGCACTGGACACCACAGAGGACGTTGCAAAGACTGGAGCAGAAAACAAATCCTCTCTCTTCTGCCAGAGCAGACTACAATTTTTGTCACAGTGCTCTGGCAAAATTGGTACTCACTGAGAATTTGCTGATGGGCTGATCCAGCTGTAATGTCATGACCAACTGAACAGAGAAGTCTAGAACAGCCTGAGACTGCAGTGAATCTGTTCTCAAATAATTTCTTSACTTTTATGAAAAGGCCTGCAATGCAATTGCATTTGAATTGCAATTAGGCCAAATTCAAGATTATCCAGTAATGCCTTAAAGACGCTTTTCCAAAGAAGTCTTGGAGACACAGGAATACTGCAGAGCAAATACCACAATGTCACTGATTTTTCTTTGCACCTGGACAGACTAATTGGTGTGCACTATTCAATTCAATGCAAGATACTCAGATGGCATAAAATAGATCCYTTTATCATAATTCCCCTCAGCCATTTTATTCAGCACTAAGAAATTCCTTGTTCTATATCATGACCATTTCCATAGGCTACTCARACAAACAGCCTCTTGTGCCTGCAAGACACACACCCTCCTCAGCACTACTCCCTGCATCACAGCACTTCTAGCTCAGCATCAAGATGACTGCAGGGTCAAAAGATTTGTGGTAGAGCTGCTCAATTGACCTTTCTATGGGCARGAGGCCATTCCTGCCATCTGGAGTGGTATTAAGAGATGGATCTGCAAGACACCCATTTATAAAGGTTTAAGACCAATGAAAGACAAGGAAAAACTTGGTTCTGCTGCTGTTTTCCCCTTCATGCTTCCCACTAAAGGACAAACATACAAATAGCAGAATGAGGTGGTGCTGGGGGGTCTCTGCCTGCCTTCCACCCAAGAAACACATTCTGCCTGAGATTCTTTACTGTTAGACTTCAGATGCTGATTTCAGAATAAATAGGCTCACTACAGATTTSAGATTCATCATCTTCATGCTGCTTCCTTCTGCACTTGGATGTAATCTGACAAAAACACCATACTGTCACTGCAAACCCCTGCCAGCTGGAATCCTGCAGTGCTACACGAGCAAGTTTGCAAACACTGATAAGCAGAGGCAGACACACACAGCAGCAATAGGTTCAATAGGCGTGGAAATTAATCTATTTTAGTGAATGAAATGGTGGAGGAGGACCCCACAGCACATTCTTCTCTGATTTTTACTTTKCTTTTCAGTCCTGCTCTTCAGATTTTGGCTAGCTAGGTCCCTAACCACCAGCCCATTAGCAAGGTGTGGGCAAGCACATTTTGTACATCTAAGGTGGAGTTATCCCATGAGAGAGATTCCTTTTATCCAGCACATGTTTTATGTGGACTTCTTAGGTAGACTATGAATGGATCCCACTCTCCTACCAAAGGTTTAGACATTATATWGTGTGGTAAGTGATACTTGGGGAAACAGAACAGGAAACAGCTCCCTGAAGGAGGTGCCACATCATGTGAAGGTCAGAAAAAGGCCACATGCAGGAAGATGAAAGCTAATAGAGAGTGGCTGTCTCACTACTTCCCTCAGAATAAGAAGGTGTCTTAGAGAAGAGTTTCCTTCAGCAGACACCAGGTGCAGCAGCCTGGGGCTTGCTCCTGCCCTGGCACCTCAGCYATGCCAAAAGAGCTGTCTGTGGGGCTATGGTAGGGAACTGCATCAGGAAATTGGCTCACAAAATAAATTCTCACTTTCTTTGCCATTTTTGCCAAGTCCTTTATAACCTGGATGGCTGCTCAGAGCAGTTTACCACATGGCCACACAAAATGACTTTCCTTGGAGCACTGAAGTGGACACAAAGTGCAGGTGGAAGGAGCAGCTGGCAGCAGTAGGGCCAGAGCAAGAGTTTCTCAATCTGGCTTCTCTACTGGAACCAGCAGATTTCAGTACCCTAGAGGACCGGTGACAATATAAAACTTCTCAAATTTAAACACTAGCTTGCCATGTATTTGTTTGTTGTATGAATGGGCAGAGGCACAATGTTACTTCCATAAACTACAGTGAGAATGAAACAGATGGGTTTTAAAAAAAACTTGTTTTCATTTTTGTTAAATGCTCAGGGTTTGTGTTGATAGGTAGTGTGGTGCTCAGCCCTGTGAGCCAGGGGCTGTATCCTGCCAGAAAAATGAGAGTAAACACAGTGAAGATGGAAGGAAAAAGAGTTTTCCTTCAGAGTGACCTTGAGCAGTAGTACCATCCAAAAAGTGTCATAAAACACACAGATTTGTAAAAGACATAATTTATTTTTTCTAGATTTAGGCCAGACTTTACTAAATACATGACCATAAGCTCCAGTGTACAATTCTGCACAGCAGTATTAAGTTTTGAGAATTTAGCCAACATTTTTTTCTGCTGTAACTCATTTTCTTTTTCTTTCTCCTTAGAGAAGATGGAGACAGAATTACCATGTTGARCAGCCATAAAGAAACATGGTAAAATTCAGGAAAAAACCCAAAACACTTAGTGTTAAAAATAAGGGAAGTATGAAAGATAACACTCTTGGCTTTATTGGCTAGCAATATGCTAAATGAAGTAAGAGAAAAATGTTGCTGTATTCTGATATTGTGGGACAGAGCAGCACTGCACTTCTTTGGGTGTTTCCAGTGGGCACTGTTCTTGGAGACTGTCATGGATTCCTCCCTTCAGCTTATTAATGTCACTGACAGCTGTGCCATCCTTGCTGGAGATTTCCACTCAGATCCTCCTCTGGGAGGTAMAACATGAGTGGATCCCACAGTGGGGAGAAAGGGAAAAGCTGTGGCCAGRCTGGAAGAGTTCTGCAGGTCAGGAAAACCATTTATTGCTGGTTCTGGGAGTGACTGCATCCACAGATAAAAAAGCAGCCCTGCAGCTTTTGTTTTACCACAGGGGAGAGACTTTCCATTTTCCAGTGTGTGCTCTAGCACCTCCTCAGTCCCACACATCCAGCTGGCAAGAGGTGCTTTGCATTCCCAGGACAGCAAAGTGAAATCACCATGCAAGGATTTCTACTCAGCCCAAACTACTCCATATGCTTAAAATTCACAGAGGATGACAGAGGATGAAGAGTAGTTTGCTGTTTTTAAATGATCCACAGAAGAGGTTTTGGTATCTCAGTTCTCTCTCTTGCTCTATGAACAATTGTCCCAGGTGTTAAAGGAACTGGAGCTCGGGGGTGTCATGGATGAATTAACATGAACAATGATGAGTCCTGAACAAAGGCTTGAAAAATTTCAGGTRGTTCAGCACTGTAATATTTTTTTTAGCTGCAAGTCACCCCACTGCTGCCAGGCCACAAGATGATGAACTAGTCTGGCTTCTCCTGGGGCTCATRTTATCTATCAGCACAGCCCTCCCTGGCATGTTGCAAACATTATGCTCATCATATATATATATCTATTTTCTCCTCTGTACATATTACTATGCAGCTGAACACTCTACTGCATTTAGTAATTTCAGAAGAATGGACATTTTATGTCCCAAGACTGATGTCCAGCTCCTCACATTAACCTTSCCTCACCAATTCCAGCCTGTTTTCCATACAGCATGAGCTACTGAAGTGGAACTTCCACTTGCATCCCTTCAGCCTAAAGAAGCTAAAAATACCTGCCTGGGATGTGTTCAGTCAGCCATGGATAATGCTGCATCCCTTATCTAAAATGAGTAAATATGCTTTTCATCATTTTTTGGATATAAATAGAAAAAGTGAATAGCAAAAGACAACAGTTTATTTAAAGGAAGATTCTAGAGAGCTATCAGTAACTTTGTATGTCCTCTGTTTTTCTCAAGTGTAGCTTTGTACAATTCACATATATATATAATTAAAGATTCATTTTATTATTTTGAACTATACTTTTGTTCTTAACACATTTCCATACATTTTAACAAGAAATTAACTTTAACTTGAAGCTTTTTTTCCCCCCAGAAACCTGATCACTCTTCACTCTGTTATCTATCCCTGTTTGTTTATAAACAAAAAATATTCTCTCATCTGGAGATTTAATTTGGAACAGAAATAAGACATCAAATACTGGAAAAATTTTAAAAACCCTCTAAGACTTAAAGACAGAAAATAAGGCCATTCCTAATATAAAAATGCCTTAAGCAAGTAAACACTTGCTACTGAGTCTCTGAGTACATTATACTCCCCACACAAACAGTGCAAATCCACCTCTAGGCAAGGTTTTCCAGTCTTTTAATAAGATTTGCAATTTCTTGACAGCTCAATTTTTTTTCCCAAAGACAGTGGGTGAATCAGGGTAAAGTATTTTTGCTTCCTCTCAAGTCAAATATTTGCATGTACTTGTAGACTCCGAATGGGATCCTCCTTCATCTTTTCCCTTTGCTGTGTTGAGACAGATGAAAAGATTACACTTCTGTCAAAAGCTATTTATTCACTACAGGTCACTACACACACTCCAGAGTAATGATTGTGTCAAATACCAGCATATGCATCTGCATGGTTCAAACYTGCACAATTTACTATGAAAAAGTCAGCAAATCATCAGAATCATTAATCATTGTAAGTATTTGTCACCATCTTTTGAAAAGTTAACCATGCCAACTGGTCAGCTGGCCCCATACACACACTGCACCATAACTTCTAGCACATCTTAAAATGCTTTCTGCAGCATTACAGCTGTGTTATGCAACCAGCTTGTGTGAACATCCCTCAGCATTTCTGTATTTTCAGGACTGTGTTTTCAYGGCAAAGGCTTATTTAACAAGCTGCCACTACAGAGTGACTTGCAGGAACCCCCCAGTCACACAGAGCTGACCTTGGATGAGGATGGCTCAGKCAGTCCCACCCTCTGTTCATCAGCCATTCAGAGGCCACAGCACATCTGCAGCCCCAGCTGCACTTCTGTYAGGCAGGTTGAAATGACTCTCATTTTTCCAGCTGATTATTTTGCATTAGGAGCTGAAAAGGTTCCATTAGGAGTTCGAAGAGAAAATTGAGGTCTCTTTGCTTAGAGCTGYGCACAAACATAAACTCCTACTCCCAGTAACCTCAGTCTAGTCTGTCTCAAAGCAATGTTAGGAGCTGCAAGTGACACAGACATCCCTTGTTGTTCTTGTCCTTTGAGTAATAATCTACTTTCTTATCCCCTCCCAGCCCTGTCCMACTCAGCTTCCCTCCCAGCTTACCATGCAGGTGGAAAGTCCATCTCCTACAATCTCCTCAGAGGTTCAATGKTCCTTGAGCTGGGTTCATCTGGACAAGCACTTCTGGAAAGGTCTGGTAAAGCCTTTTCCAGAAATCCACACTGCCAGGTGTGGGGAGCCACCTTGTCTGGACTTTTTGGATTATAAGTCTTCTTCAGGGCCTCACCTTGTGCAAGGTGGTTCACCAGACTTTTGCAGCTACATGTGCTGACATCCACACAAAGAAGCAAATGTTCTTTACACAGCTTTGACCAAGCCTCCCAAGAGAAGCTGTGAATTTATTTATGTCTTGGGTTGTTTTTTTTTAATTCACTCACCCCTTATCTACCTTTCTTAAAAGAACAAAGTCAGGGGAAAAAAAGCATGCTTCCACAAGCTTCATGTGAAGTATGATTCTAGAGCAGTAATTGTTGTTTCAGATATGCAATTTAGGACAATCTTTGGATATTACAAAGACCAAATGCATTCTTTCATCTTTGTRTTTATTTTTTTTAAGGTTTAGGTTTTTTTAGCCTTTGATCTGTAACAAAAATAAGGGCCACACAGTAAGAACTCTTCTTATTGTTACTCTGTAAAGACTTTTCATTGATTCATCCTTCTTCTGACTCATACTATTAACACAATAGCAGGGTTTGAAAAAGAGAGAGTCAAATAAGAGAGGCACTTTACCTTTCTACACAATCCTTAAGCCATTTGACTATACTTTTCAACAAAATAAAGGGAAAAAAATTCTTAAATTTTTTTTGCTAAGGCAGTAGATAATTAGATAAGATCTGCTGATACTGGTTTTGGTCTCAGCATTTACTGGACTGGCAGTTCAAGACTACTCCTAAATATCAAAGAAATTACCACCTGTGCTGAACAAAGTTGWTTTCCCATCTTTTCTACAATTAAGAAGGAGCTAAAAATGTGGACTTACTGGTTTTTTTCCAGAGGAGGATTACTGAGAACTACTCTGAGAATCATCAGTCCTTTTTAATACCTGGACAACTATCTCCATTTAGCACAGGGAAAAAAGTTGAAAAGAAAATAAAATAATTGAACAGATTTCAAAAGGCTATTTTATCCTGTATTGTAGAAACTGCTTATGGTTCTACAGTTCAGAACAGACAATTTAATTCTCCAGATCCAAATAATTAATGGTGTTTGTCTCATGTTTTAGCTCAGTCTTCAAGGTAAGCAGATAYAAAAGGAAGTCAGGAATTAATTACTCAAAACAGAAGCATGATGTTCTCCAATTCTATGAATGTTAGGGCAGACAAAACAAATAAACAAACAAAACCACCCCAAACCATCACTGCTACAGAGACATAGGCAGAGAYCAACATTCTCTGGTTTGCAGACAGGGGTATGAACAATTCCAGTGGCAACCAAATGCAAATGTCCAGTGCCCAGGTAAAACTGGCTGGGATTTTCTCATGCCCCTTCCTTATACTTTCAGAACTCTTTCTTGGAAGCTCATGGAGGTCTCAAGAACTGAGCACACAGACTGACACACTGATTCCCAGGAGCTGATGTTATGATGGGTGCAGAATATGAATCTTWAATTCCTCTGCCTACCAAAGTTTTYGTGTTGGTCAGAATGAGGTACCTCTGCAGAAGAGAAATCACCTTGTCCTTCTGGATTCTCTGTGGTCTGAGAAGGACTGTAACTCTCTGCTTGCCCGGTCTGCTCCTTTTACTTATTGCCTAAAAGGYGGGGCAGGAAGGGCAAGCTAAAATTATACTTAAAATTAAGAGCTAAGAGATGTCTCTAAGGAAAAAAACCACACATGATGATAAAAGTGAAGTTGAATGTCATGGTGACAATGTACATCATAACAACTATGACAAATCTTAGTCAAGATTAGAAACATTTAGAAACTTAGAAACTTTTTTCATTATTTAAATAATTTGTCTGACTCACAGTAGCAACTCCCCAGGCTGATGTTCACCCTACTGCTCTTCCTCTCCTAAATGCTGGACAATCTTGAACCACTTCCTGATACTAAAAGCTCAAAATATACAGCTGTGGAGTAACTTAGGACTATTTTAAAAATCATTCAGAACTACCTTCAGAACTTTTTAAAGAGACAGTAAGACCATTCAAGTAAAAACTATTTAAACTCTTGACAAGGCAGAATTCAAAGCAGTGCTGAGGGCAGTTCACTCTCTGGCAAATCTAGGTGCACCTTTCCTCAATGACCTATTAGTTAATCTAAATTGTCTAGTTACTTCAATGTATTTTAACCTGAAATGATGTAAGGACTTCTAACATTTCTTACTCAGCTCTACTACTTCCATTATAATTGCTCTAATATATGGTCTGTTTTGATGTGTTTGCCTTATAGAGAGTGTTTACAATACATGCCACAGAAGAAGTCCTTCCAYATACCTACATTTTAAATACTTTAGCTTTTTCTCTAGTGGAAGCCTGACAAAATGCAACCAACGGATTAAAAAAAGATCCTAAAGAATTCTCTTCTGTGCAGGTTGCTGGCTATTGATAGTAATGCCATAGATTTCCAYCAAAGATCAGGTCATGCAAATATCAGTGATGTTTTTTGGATTAGTCTGCAAAGAGCAGGTGAAACCATGTCAGGTTTTCTRTTTGGATGCTGCTGTCCAAATGCAGATTCCTGAACTGTTGTGTCAGGATTTCAGCTCATCAGACCTCACAAGCACACAGACACACATMTCTACATACATCCTGCCTTGCAAACTCAGTATCAATGAGCTCCAAAGGGAGCCTCAATTAACTGGTTCAGAAAACTACAGTAAAAAAAAAAAAAAAAGAGAATGGGAAATAAAAAGCATTCCAGACTTGCACCCATCCTCGAGAATAGATACAGGTTATCATTTTCATGGCTAAATAAAAACAATGTAAGAGAAAGATTCAGGTTTTTTATTCTCTTCACAAACAAAAGCAAAGTTTCACTTGGGGGCACCACACCTCATGTRATGTTTTAGCAAAACAAGGGTTTAGGTAACTTTCCAGCAAGCACAACTTCATTAAGGGCTGCCTACATAGGATTTGCAAATGCAGCCAAGAAGTGGCAGGAGTTTGCTCCCCAAGTAAATTTCTTTTCCTCCCTCTCCAGAAACTTCTTGTTACACTGTACCCTGAGGAATATTACACAGCACGAGTACAACAGGCTTCTGAACAAAACCCAGCCACACCATCACCAGGGTTTTTTTAACTCCAGCAGTATTTTACACTGTCACAACCAAGGAACTAAAGACACTTTCCAGGAACCCATTTGCCAAGTTACACAGCTCAKGTGTCACAGAAAGGTTAAGCACAGAAAAGTAAAGAGAACCTTTGACAGAGAATTAGAATGAGAGAGAGAACAGTTTAAGAGACTGGAGATTCCTGGAATAGGTACTACTGTGTGCTCTGCTGCTACASAGAAAATGAAAAGGGAAGTACAATTTCGAGATCATTTTATTAGGAAAGGAAGGACAGCTGGCCTGCAGTTCATGACAACCTTTTTGGCCTGGAGCTCTACCTACTCGTATTTTTCCACAATACTCAGATTACACACGTACATCACCCTTCACCACACATTAATTTTCAAGRGACTCGGTTACATTATAACTGGATGGTGATAAGGGGGTGTGACACCGGCTGSTTGCACGCCTGATCTCACTCGCATCATTTATCAGAGTACATCATCTCTCCTGTCTAATCAAATGAGTTACACCATCCTTTGGTAAGCACACACCAAGATAACCAGCGTCACAACACAGCCTGTCCTGCTAAGAGGGTTCTTAGACAGCTCCACGCACACACGCGTGTGTCAAGGCACAAGGAACCTCACGATGGGCAGGCCCCAAATCAGCTCTTTAGGATACACACCTTTCACAAGAACCAACAGTGCGATGTGCAAAGGTTCGCCCGATGTCTGCCCACCCCCGGCGGCATCCGAGCAAACAACTCTGATGGCAGCACATGACAGCCACGAAGGCCGAGATCCAATTACACCCTGGAGCCCGGGCCGTGTCAGGCAGCTTCTCCGGCCCTGCCTTGCACAAGCATTAATGGCCCTTACACCCCACTACGGCTTCCCCAGACCATGCTGGGTGAGGGATCACCCAGCCCCACGGCCCCCGAGGGCAGGCGGGGCTCAGCCGGGTACCAGCACAAGGACAGCGCTGCCCCGCGTCCCCGGCACGGGACACTGCCATGACCCTGCCTTAAGGGGCAGGAGCCGCGGCTGGACGCGCCCTCAGCCCGGAGCCGGCGCAGGCAGCGCGGAGCCGAGCAGACCCACCAGCAGCACCAGCAGCAGCACCAGCAGCAGCACCCCCGGCTCGCCCTCCCCTGCCGAGCCCGCTCGCCGTGCCACAGCCCCGGGAGCGGCTGCGTTAACGGGAGCGGCGCGGAGTCGGCGGGAGGCGCAGCCGCAGCGGCCGCGGGGTGCGCGGAGCCCCGGGACGGGCACGGGCACTGCCGCCGGCACCGCGGCGGGCGCGGAGGTCACCCGTGCGGGCATCTCCTCACCGTGCCCTGACCTCGCCTCGGCTTGGCAGGAGCCGCCCGGGCGCCGGAGCTCGCCGGGCAGCGCTGCCGTCACACTGCCCGCCCGGCTCGGAACAGCGGCGGAGGGAGAGAAGGAGGAGAAGGAGGAGAAGGAGGASGAGGAGAAGGAGGAGAATGAGGAGCAGGTCCTCGCCCGCTCACCTGCAGGGGGAAGGTGGCCGCCTTGTTGCCCACGTAGCCGCGGACGACGTGGCTCTGGATGGAGAGCACCCGGCACTCGGGCTCCATGGCTGCGCCGCGCGCGCCTGCCCGCGCCGGGCCGAGGTGGCGGCGCCGGGAGCAGGAGCGGGGGGCGGAGCGCGGCCGGCGTGACGCGCTGGCCCGGCCCGCCTGTCACACACACACACACCCCCCGCGGCACGCAGGGAGGGAGGCAGGCGGGGAGGCGGGCACCGGCCGGCTCCCGATGGCCGCCTCCCGATGGCCGCCTGCCGCCGCGCCCGCTGCCCGGCGCCGTGCGGGGGACGGAGGGGACGCGGCTCCCACGGCAGCCCCAGCGCGGCCCCGCCGAGCCCCCACACCCAGCGGCGTCACGCGGTCACGCGTCCCCGCCCGCCAACGGCACCGAGCGCCGAGCCCGGCCCGCTCCGCCCCGGAGCCCGGACACGGCGGGAGCGCTGCGCCTCCGCCCCGGCGCTGCGGGCASCGCGGGGTGCGTCCCGCTGGAACGGGCCACGGCCGGTCACAGGTCCTGCCTCCCTGCTCAGAGCACAYGGCACAGGGTTGTGTCCATRYGGCTCTGGRATATGTCCMGTGAAGGRCRTTCCRTACCYTCTCTGGGCTGTCTGTCCCGGTGCTMGGTCACTGYGCAGTGAAGTTCTGCCTCATGCTCAGGTGGAACTTCGGGCCGTCRGTTTCTGCCACTCGCCTCCTGTCCCCTTGCTGGGCACCACCCGACAAAGCCTGGCCCATCCCCTGACAACCCCATTTTAGATATTTATACCCATTAACGAGATACCGCTCAGTCATCTCTTCTCGAACCTGAACAGGCCTCAGCCTTTSCTCCTAAGAGAGATGTTCCAGTCCCCACTCATCCTCATTGCCCTCTGCTGGACCTGCTCCAGGAGCTCCATGTCTCTCTGAGGAGCCCAGARCTGGACRCAGTAAAGGAGYATTTTCTACCTGAAAAGATATTGTAGTGAGGTGGGGGCAGYCTCATCTCCCCATGCCTACAGTGAGGGGACTGGAGGAAATGGCCTTAAGCTGAGGCAGAGGTGATTTGGATTTTTTCTGTTTTAGGGTGCTCAAACATTGGAACAGGTTGCCCAGGGAAGTGGTGGAGTTACCATTCCTGCAGGTGTTTAAGAGACATCTGGATCTGACACTGGGTGATGTGGTTTAGTGGTTATGGGGTTACAGTGGTACAGTGGAGTGGACAAAAATTACTCCTCTGTGCCATGCCCATGTGCCACAGTTGCCCACATCCTGCTGGAAAGCCAGGACTGACACAAACAACCCACCTGTGTGACAGTTTCCCTTCCTCAAGTGTTCAGAAAGCCCTGTGGAGTCACAGATGCCACAGGCAGCCCCACAGGCAGCAGTGCCTGGAGGTGGCACGCTGGCCCAAGCTCTGGGTGCCCTGACAGAGCACCACCCTCGCAGCTGGGCTCTGAAGTGAGTGCAATTGTGTGTTATTGACCCAAAAGAAAAAAAGCCCTTCGGAGAGCTGCCAAAGAGTAAAAGAAGATGTATGTGTTGGCTGGCAAGTGCTACAATACATCAAGACTCTGCTGAGATGGGACTTGGTAATGTGTTTGGGAATTTCATCTTCCTCTGGCCATTTGTCATTATTGACCGTCACAGGTTCAATCACAGCTCACAACAAGAAATGGCCTCTTGTTCTTCTTCSTGGATAGCTTTGAATCGACTCTTGAAATAGCGTGATTATTTCTTAACAAGGTGAAAGAGTATTTTCCTCATCATAAGTAATCTGTTGGAAAATGAGGGAACATACTGTTCTCTCTCCCATTGTCACTTGTGTTAAAAAACTTAGGCTTACTCTAGGCTGATCTTATTACCAGCTGTTGCTTCAGCCCTTCAACACGTATTTTTTTTGAATTGCAGTAATCAGTGCATCTCCATGGCAGGCCAGAGCAATCTGCATCATGTATACTCCTGCTCCTCTAGCCTAGAGGACAATTGTTGGAATACAGATTTTTTTCCCCTTTTCCCTGGTTTTCATCCTTCGCTCAATATTAATGCTTATTGCATTGACCTTGTAAACAAAGATACACACATACCAGTTCTATGCAGGATTGCTACTTTTTTCCTAATATTCTGAAATGTCCAACAAAATCCAGTTCCTAGAAAATTTTATGCTTTCCCCAGAGGAATACCCTCTCTTGATGGTTTTTAATGAAATRAGGAGTAGAACCTGCATACACAGAATGTGTTTGACTCAACAGTATCCAGCCCTAACAYTTTTCAAAGTGTGGGGGAATCTGTATGTCCATACACTAAAAAAGTTGCCACAAGCAAAACAAAGGCCAGAAAACAATTCTCCTTCCCTTCCAGAAAGCAGCTCATGTAAAGGTGAGCACACAGTTTCTGAGCAGTGGTTCTTTACAGACTTTGCTGTATTTATTCTTTAAGAAGTCAGYCTCTCCCTCATAAAGAGGACTACGTGTCTCTGAAAAGTGAAGCTAAGCTTCAATTTCATAGTGATCATGCTTCCTACTGTGCTATCCTTCTCAAAAAATAACTCCCAGGTATTCCTCCAAATTTGGGGATTACTAAGACTGTTCAAGGATGACAGAAAGATTTATTAAGAAAAAAAGAAAAAGGCATTGCAGGTTAGATCAAAATATCAGCAGTAGAGCAGCTGTTCTCAGCTTCCTACTACAGCTGCTGCTCTAGAACTGCTTGGATGACAGCTCCTCTAGCTCCTGGCCTCTCAGTGGACTGTGCATGGGGTTCTGCWGTTTATTTTCTTTAAGGTAACCTGACCTCTCAAACCAGATTCCCYTGGTCAGAGCAGAACATTTGTTGGAAATAATGAAATTTGAGGAGCAGTTTATTAGAGTTTGATCAAGAAAGAGTGTAGTCAGAAAGACCAGAGTTTATCAACAACTGGCAATCTTTCTTCCACAAATGTTCCTCCTGTGATCTCCTACATGATCTCCTACCTGAATGTTTCTCACATCTCCCTCCCTCTCTGCTCAGCCTGGCAGTGCACCACAAACACACCCTGTGGCAGACCTGAGGTAAGAATGCACATGAGAGTTGTCCAGCCAGCAGTTCTGGAAGATGCACATCTTTCCCTGCCTTCCTTRCTCCTGGGCAGACAGGACAAACATCCTTCTGGGCCAGTTGTTGCACAGGCTGCTGCCTTCCTATATCTGTGTTGTTACCCTTTGGAATTCCAGCTCACCRTGCATGAAGAAATTGTGAGATTACAGCGAATAACAAGCTTAACATGGGTCAACAGTGTCACAATATTGCAATAAAGTTAATCACCTTTTGGACTGCATAAACAACAGCAGAGTCTGCCAGATACAGGAAGCCATCCTGGCCTCCTCCAGTCATACCCAGCACTGGTTGGGTCTCTGGGAAAGTACTGCCAAGKTTTTGGAACTGGTGGTGTTTTATTCAAAATGGAACAATGGCACAATGCAAGAGGCTGYAAGAAGGGTCCAAGGCTCAGGGCACACAGCCTAGGAGGAAATGGTTTCTTTAGCTTAATGAAAGCCTCAACTCTAATGACAGCCTACAAATACATGTGACACAGAGCTGTGAGGGAGCAGAAGGGAATAAACCAATTTCCATAATGGAGGGCTTGCTGCCATTGTGAAAGGGATTATGAAACACACAGGAAGAGATTGCTTCAAAAGATTGAAGAGGTTCCATTTTCAGTTTGTTTGTTTTTCATAACTGCTGGAAGAAATATTTTACAAATACTGATTGTTATGTGTAAGTTGTTTTGGAACAGGGGACAGACTTTACTTTCCAAGGTCTGCTGAAGCCCAGACTTTTGATATAAACACAATGGGAAAGATATGGGGCTGCCAAGAATATGATACACTGAGCTTGATAGAAGATGCATARAGAGAGGGCCTTAAATCAGATTTTGTGCATTGTATATGGATTCTATAAATCATCATAGGTGTGACAGAAAATAAAAAGGTCATGGTTATGTGAAAACAGTATCAATACCCACTCCTTTCCTCAATAAGTCTTGAAGGTGGCAGAATTGGACCATCAGAGAGTAAGAATTAGAATCATAGAATCTTTTAGGTTGGAAAAGACCACTAAGATCATCAAGTCTAACTGTGAAGTCTACCACTAAATCATGTCCCTAAGCACCACATCACATCTCTTAAATTCCTCYAGGAGTGATGGCTAAGCCATAAGCAACCAGTTTCAGYRCTTAACAACCCTTCCASTGAAGWATWTTKTTTCCTAATAKYSAATCTAAACCTGCCATGTTGCAACTTGAGGCCTTTTCCTATTGTCCTGTTGCTTGTTACTTGGGAGAARAGACCAACACYTCCCSTAGAATTTCCTTTTAGGTAGCTGTAGAGAATGAGAAGKTCACCCCTGAGATTCCTTGTCTTCAGGCTAGCCACCCTCAGCTTCCCCAGCTGCTTGTCATAAGGACTGGTGTTCCACACCCTTTCCCAGCTCCAGTGAAGAGTATACCAGTCCAAGACACAAGCAGCCAGGTTTTTTTCCAGAAGAAATCCATGGGAAACGGTATCAAAGGCTTTGCTCATGTCTAGACAACATCTAATTGTGCATTCCTCAGTCAGAAAACCATCAGGACTTAAGATACTGATATTTGCTTTTCAGTTGAATGTTTGCTAAGACAGATTGTAAAGTACCAATTTATGATTGTGATAATTGCCATAAAGTATTAGCAACATTTGGTGTAGGAGGGCACTGTTATCCTTGTTTCATGCCAAATTTTCACTTGCCCTCATTAAAGTGATTAACTTTGTCAGGAACTGTCAATATTAAGGGATTATACGATCAGAAGTGGGCTGTGTATTCACTGACACTTTGACTCAAACATGTTCTCTGTCACTGACTTGCCAAAGCTCCATCTATTCTGAGCATTCTTGCCTCCAAATGTCAGGGCCAGTCTTGCAATCCTCACCTCCCTTGGTTTACTGAGGTGAATGGAACTGCTTCTGGGATGGCATCCAAGGGGCTGGGTGTCAAGCTGAGAGACAGGCCAGTGATAGTAACAAAGTTCTGTTTAAATTGCTGCATTGCTGTCACAGGTTGTCACAGCTGGACAGCAGTGTATAGCATGGCATTCTTGATCCTCATCTCCTTCAGAAACGAAAAATACAGCTTTTCATAAAAACATGCAAGACCACTATGCTGAGCAATTCTAAGCTAAAGCACTCCTTACACTGGCACAACTCCCTGTACACAGATATTTTAGCTGGTGCTGATGTCTGCACATGCTGGTTCCAGTGACCATTTAATGAAATAGTCAAAGTTAATGAAAACCAGGAAGCCTCCTTTGCTTGGCTAAGGGAGCTCAAGTGCTTTGCATCAGCTTGAAATTTTGTCCTGATTGTTCATGCTTATACCCTCAGGAGCCAATTCTATTGCACTTAGTATCCACACCACTTAATACTGGGGGAAAGTCACTCATTGTCAGGAGTTTAATTCCAGTTATCTCTTTTTGTTGTTGAATTATAATAATTCTAATTCACATAATAATTTAAAGGGTAGCTGAGTAAGTGGAAATACCCCTTTGTTAACAAATGAATTTCAGCAGCAGGGCAGAACCCTGCTCTGGAAAGCMAAGAAGTAGGAGATGCAAGCAGTTRTGGGGTGACACAGTAACATGTGGTCAGGACACCAGCTTTAGAGAAATGCATGCAAATGTTTTTTGTTTTGCTTCATTTTTAAGGCACTTTTGGGGAAAACGTGAAGAAATTGGTGATATTTCAGTGCCTTTAATGCTTTGATTTCACAGACACTTCTGTACCTGTTTTTTGATGTTTAACCTTGAAAATTGTTTGACTTAGATTTTGGGTCATAAATTCTGCACACACTGCGTATTTGTTTCATGAAACGTGATAACAGCTGGAAAAGAACAAGGCCTTTGCTGGCARTGGGACTAAACCTCTCCGTCATGAACTGCATTTCTCAGCAGTTTGTCCTGTGTGTGTCTTGCATCACATGCTGTCGTCTTGCAGCCATGAGTCACTTGCTTCAGCTCCCACTGCTGGGGATCTGGGCTTGGCAAAGCCACACAGCTTATTCCCTGGGGAAATACAGTGCACACAAAGCAGCGGGAAGCCAGGCCACTGCTGTGCTGGAAACAGAACAGATTTGCATTTGAGTTCAAGCTGCAGGCTGTACATGCTAAGTTGACTAATACCACATCTATTTCTAGTGCTGTTACCTGGGTAATGGTAATTTCRTTTTGTTCTTTTCCTTCAGTGGTTACAAAGAGATTTTCTGCTTTAAATTAACCTTTAAAAATCTGAATGAAATACAGTAAGTTCAGGCATGAGCTATGTAATTTTTACAGCGATTGTAATTTCACAAATTAGCAAAATAGCAGTAATAGAGGACAGATTTCAGGAGGCTGAGAGATGCTGGTTCTGTCCCAGGCTGGAAATTCCTTCTAATTTGCTCCTGTTTTTGTCTGTATTATTAGGGGATCTCCCCACTCTTGTCAYCTTGATCACTGTAATTAGTAACAAAGCCTAACCTATGTAGTTCTGAAAGTTTCCTGGGTTTTTCTTCTTAGTACAAAAATTAAATGGTAGAATGAAATCAGCAGACATTAGTGGCACCAGGATTTAATACCAAACTTTGAAACTTGCATTCTCAATGATTTTTCTCCAGGACAACTAACAACCTCTACAATTAAATAAGCTAAACTGATAAAAAGGATATGAAAATTGCATGAGATAAATGGGCAGAAATGAAGAGTTGTCATCTGGTCCTGGCAGATATTTGAGTTGTCTAATGTTATCAGCAGCAGTGGCAGGTTCCTTGGGCAGATAACATCATTGTCCACAGCCAGTTAGAGATAATCAGCAAAAATGTGTGTGCAAGCCCTGAACATGCCAGTGGCCAACTGCAAATTCCTGTGCCTGGCATTACAATGCAATACAATACTTCCTGCTCTTGGCAAGCAACTCTGTACAGCTCAGGCCCTCAGTGGCCAATTTTGCAGCTTGTGAAGAACAAAGCAATTTCTTGCCCTCTTGCCAGAACAGGTTCCTGAGTGGATTTYCAAGGAAGAAAGAACTGGCACACTCTGCTCTCTGATAGTCTATTGGAAGGCAGTACAGACCTTGTGAAKGATTYCTATCCTCCTTTKCAAAGGGTTATTAAAGAGTTGAGAGCTTTATTTTCAGAAATAAAATTATTCCATGGCCATATTCTGCAAAGGCAAGTACATTATTGGATTAGACAAGTTTTAGCCTTCATTTTATAGTAGATATCTCCCAGATGTTTGCCATAATGGCAAAACCTGTGAAAACATGGGTCAGCACTGGAAGGAGATCTGCTCCCTAAACTGGGACTGGAGTTCATTTTCCTGAAGGGCCTAACTCTTGGCACTTCTAAGTTTTTTCACAGACTTGTCTCAGTGAGGTAGGATTTAGTCAGGGACTCTCTCCCCATCCCCCTTCCTTATTATAGAGCAAAATATCCTCACAAAGAGTTATTTTAGTATTGTATCCTCCTCTGAGCAAGATCACTGAGAAGAATCCAGGCTGGAACCCGACCAAAACTTTTTATCAGTGTGCCCATGGCAAAGCTGTGGTCCCAAAAGGGATTCTTTCAGCCCCTGTGCAAGAACCAATTCCCACACAGAGCTCAGGTGTTTCCTTTATTTACAGTTCTGCACAGGGGGAGGTGCTGGGTGGGAAATTCATAAAGCCAGCACAGCGACTATGAAAACTTTTCACTAATTGTACATTTTAGCAAACAAAGGCATTCATGTTCATTGGCTACCAGTTATATGGTTCTCTTACTAATTTGACATATTATTTCCTTTTAAAATTATTATATTTTTGTAGTATCATATCTAAATACTTAGATATTACATTCACATATATACAAGATATAATATACATATGATATAGTAAAAATATGTATTATGAATAAATATGTATAGGTATTATAAATATTAAATAAGATGGAATATTTAATTTATATGTTGTAGTAAGAGTATTATGCTTTTGCTATTTATTAAATGTTAATGTGATCGTTTCTGCTATTATTAGCTAATATAATTAACTGTTATTTATAATTAGCTAATTTGAATATCTTAATATTTTCTTCTACTGGATATGAGAATGCTTCTTATGCTAATCAATATTTCTCTATGCTCAGCCTTTCTTTTCTTTTCAAGAAGCTCCTTTTTTCTCGCTGSGTTTCTGGGGTCACTGGGCCAGGAATCGGTGGTCGCCATCTCCCTGTGCCAGAAGTACTTTTTCCCCAGCTGGAGCCGATTTCAGCACAGTTGCTGAGTTGGCTTTATGAGTTTTACCCTGATTTGAGAAGTTCTACCAAATGTCCTTGTRGCTGTCACTTCTGCATCCTTGGTTTCCCCTCCGAGCAGGAGCTCCTTCTCCCCAGGCTTTGTGCCCCTGCCCCTGGCTCTGACACCACTAGTGCCTCCAAGCCCTAAGCCTCAGCCAGGCCGTTCTCCCCACCAGGAGCTGATGTCCCTGACCCCTGGCCATCAAAGGCAGCCCGTGTGACACCGGCAGGGCTGCGGGGCTGTGGGGCCCGGCCGGGCGCTGGCAGCGGGCACCGATTGCCCGGCTGTGGGCTCAGGCAGCAGCAGCGCAGCCCCCGCAGCGCCCGCCCSAGGCGGGACGGGCGTTTCCTGGCGGGAGCCGCCGGCTCCTTSAGRGCTCCCGGCTGGGGAGCTGAGGGCTCYGGRGGGCAGCGGGGRCTGTGCRGGRCAGGGCCCTGGCTCTGTGCCCCTGCTGCCTTCCCCTGCTCAGCCAAGGACAGAGAAGYTGCTSCCTCGGCCAGGTCCTGGGGAGCGGCGTCGGGGTCCTGCAGCAGCTGGGGGTACTTGGGGTTGACCCAAATGGTGTAGATGGTGATGCATTCCCAGTCCTTCTCTGACTCCCAGTCCTTCTCTGACTCCTTTTCGTCACTGTCACCYGTCTCTTGGGACAGCTTTGGGTGTTGTCTGAGTTCTCCTTCGGACAGCACTTGGTCAATRGAGTGTTCCCGYTGGGGAAACATTTTGTYGCCGTTGCTTTCCTCTTGGGACAGCTCTTGGATTCCCRTGTCCAGCCACTTGGATAGCATTTGGTATCTCTCAGATTCCCAGTGGTACAGCTCCGGGTCTATCTCACCTTCTGACAGCTCTCTTTTGTCGCCCCATTTGTACAGCTCTTGGACATTCACRTCTTGCTTTTGGGAAGGCTCCTGGCATCTCACATCTTCCCCATGGGACAGCTCTTGGTCTCTCTCAAATTCCACTTGGGGCAGGTCTTGGTACTTCTCATCCTCCCACTGGGACAGCTTTTGGACACTATCATTTCCCCACTGGAGCAGTTCCTGGCTCAAGTCGGGTTCCTGCTCTCTCTCCTCCCTGGCCGAGTCCCACTCCCAGGGCTGAGTCTGTGGCAGCTCTGTCCCACTCACTGCCCCCTGCCACTGCTCCCCGAGGGGATCCGGCCACCCAGGGCAGGGGCTGGGGGAGCACCGGGGGCTGGGGGAGCGGCAGGGGCTGTGCGGGGCAGGGCCCTGGCTCTGTGCCCCGGCTGTAGGGGAAGGAGGCGACTGCCCTGGCACAGCCACCAGCCCGGCCTTGGCCCCCAGGCCGCTGCCTCCAGCCCTTTCGCAGCTCCCCCTGTTCCCTCTCCCTCCGGGGCTGGCCCCATCGCAGCTCCCCGTGTCCTCTCTCCCTCCAGGGCTGGCCCCATCGCAGCTCCCCGTGTCCCCTCTCCCTCCAGGGCTGGCTGTCACCTGGGGCCTCATGCCCAGGCCCTGCTGCTCCGTGCCAGGGGGGGAGTCAGGGTTCACCTCCTYCGTGAACGTCTCCATCGTTCTCTGCTGCTGAGGATCTCAGAGGAGTGCTCCCTCCTGACAGAGCGGCTTTCCTGGCACTGGGCACCAGGGCTCTGTGCCCTTTAGATACCCCTCTGGCAGGGCAGGGCTCTGCCATGTCACAAGGGCCACCACTGTCCTGCATCACCACGGGCCTGTGTCACAAAGGGCCACACCCGACATCCCTTCAGCAGCCRACCCCACTGGAACTGGCACGGAGCAGCYCCAAACTTGGGCACTYGTAGCCTCTGATGTGCCCRGGCCCCTGTGAGGCTTTGGCTCCATGTGCAGCTGCAGGCTGGGRATGAGGGKTGTCCCTCAGGGCTCTGCCTTGGCCCCGAGGCTCTCACAGGGCTTCCCCAATGACACAGACTTGGCCRCAGACTGCAGCTGTTTGTCTCAGAATTTCAGATCTCTGCTGCTTTCCCTGGCCCTGTCTGGCTCCTGCGATTGACCAGGCACAGGTGAGCACAGCTGGAAAAGCACCATCTTTTAGTAACGTGTCCATACTGAAGCCACCCTGTGTCACTCACTCCCTCAGGATGCTGCACAGGGTCTGGGCCAGCCTCTATGACACACCTTTTCTCTGAAGGAACTTTTCCTGTTTTACCTGAAGATTCATGGTTTAATTTTACTGGTGACACTGGTAGGGATAGTTCAGTTTTTCTTTGAATAATTACTTTTGCATTCCTGAAAATTATGTGCTTGTCAAACACTGTGATTAATTTTAATTGATCTGGGCCTGCCTCACTACCTGAGGTGAGGTCACAGCACCCTGTGCAGGATTTCTCTTACACGAATTCTTTTGGATGTGCTGCTAGTAACAAGCAGGCCAACAGCTTTCCAGGTGTCCATSTCTCACCTATCCTGGCACTCTGCAGTGCACATCTTGCCTCATTATCWCTTTGGTTATCAATTTTCATCACCAAGCAAGGACAGGATGTGATCCACTAACTTCTCCTGAACAATCTTTTAGGTGCTGCTCTCTCGGACCCAGTTCTTGGAACTGGGTAAGAAGTTGGAACAAAGCTAAGAAGTTCAAGGTGTATGAACAGCTATGTCCTGTCCCAAGCCTTCTCCAAAGGTGTCTGAGTCTTCATCAGTTTGGGCTCTTTATACTATCAAATAAAAGGAAAAGACAGATAGCAGGTGCACACCAGCAAGAACAGCTTCCTTTGTGCTTTCAAGTGGCCCCCCAGCTGTTACCCTCTCCAAACCTCCCAAATTCACAGATTTACCCAAAATACAAAGTCCACAAAAATATGGTTTATTGGACTAGATTAAATGATGCAATGCTTAGACATTGTATTTGTATTAACAATGCTCTTGCAGAGGAACATAAAATGATACTTTTTTTCCTGCCTCTTATGAAATATCAGTGMAGGTAATTCATGACAAAGGGCACTGGATACTTTCCAAGTAACAGAGTTTTGACAGACTATAAGAGATCCTGCATATGCAATAACTGAAAYAGAATTTCAACTTTTTGCCTTGCTGAATTCATTTTGTGCTTTTGAGTTCTCTTGAAGCTATGAAGAATTATAAACTATTAGAGCTTGACAAAGTTGATCAGATTTGTAACAAAAATACAGAGACAATCATTAAAAACCACTGTCTTTTAAAAGTTAGGCCACATTACTTTTGACTCAGGGCATGGCTGAGGGAGCTGGAGTAACACTAAAAAAAACCCATGAAGTGACATCAAACAGCTCAGATGAGTTCTCCTTTCTCTTTTCTTACCAATACATCTCTCCTCAGAGTACTGTTGTGTCTGTGCAGTGGATATTGTGAGCTACATTTCTTCTTTTTTTTTTTTTTGTTTCCCTTTAATGTTTACTGGCATTGTCACTATCCAAATAATTTGGGTATTCAAATGTAACCCAACAATGCTGAATAAACTGCATTGACAGTGGTCGGGTTTTGTTTGTAAAGCTGTCCTGAATGAAATTCCAGACACCACTGAAGACAATACCCACCTCACAGGTGTATTTACAAAACATTGCACCAGTTCCATGGCACAGATGGAYTATGGGTGCATAGCAACAAGCAATCACATCACTAAAATTTTAGATAAAAAACCTGACTGCCATTTCTGCCCAACACTGTGGACAACAAAACAGTTGGACACGCAGCAGGTTCAGCGGATCTACAATCAATAGAAAAAGACCCAGACAATCAATACATTTCCATAATAAGTTATGTGAATTAAAACCAAACCCCAGAGTATCTGGATCCTGGGTTTTTCTGTGCACACCAGAGTGATTGTTTGCATYTCTATCCTTGGAGGAATGTGGCATCTCCAACCTGAGGCAATCACAACCATGCACATACAAATGGTTTTATGCATATTCCACAGGAGACTTTTCACTCACAGGACAAAGTAACAGTACAACATACTGAACAGGCTGTTACACCCTACTTACCATCACCTCATCAACAAAATCCATTATGCTAATATACAATGAGCTTTTTAAAACATAAATGAACAGYATCATTAATTTATCAATGTATTCTCCAGAGTTCTTTATTGGTCAGATACAGCCTAGACCAATACCAAAACCAAATGAAATTCAGTCCTTCACTGTGAATGAGMAAAGACAAGAGGGAAATTAATTTTTGGCAGTACCACAAACCATGGACTGCCACAAACTTAGTGAGAGGACTGGGACAGATTAGAATTGAGCAGCTGAGACCAACCAGCCATCTGGAAGTACCCCAGTATTTTGAAGTAATTTGTAGATGAGCTACAAAAAYCCAGTTTCTTACAAGGAAAATACAGTTGCTTATGAAAAATCTGGCAAAGGACAGACAATGTCAAAAAACAGCACTGAAGTATACAAATAGGTCACAAAATGTAAATCTGCTGGCTGAAGTAGCTAAATAAACATTTATCAGTTTATTTAACTGATAATCCAGTTATCCTAAGACAAGGTAATGAAGCTCTCTCTCTTACAGGATCACAGGAATAACTGCTGTGAAGCTTCAACAACAGCTTTGCTCTGGCACCAGGCTGTGCTTCCAAGCTGAGCTCTAATGTAGAGAWCTGCTGCAAAGCCTTTGCCTCTTTCACACATGGAAAATTTCCAAAGAAAGATTTCAAATCTTCCAATTGTATAAAAAAATATTTTAATTTACTCTTCCCCTCCTCACTGTTCCCATGCAGATTACCTAAATGATCTCTTGCAGCAATGCACCTCAATCTTTACCAAAGAAGCAAATTAAAAACAAAACACGCAGAGTAGTAATAAAATAACCMAATAAAAATGCAACTCCAAGAAATGCCAAGTGGACACCTGATTCTACATCCAAACCAAAACCAAGCTGCATGGGCTGTACATTTTCACCCTGTACTTAGAGGCACCAAAGCTTTCAGAGAGATGTGTCCTGCCCAAAGATGCACRACAACATGGGTTGGACTCGATGATCTTGAAGGTCTCTTCCAACCAAAAAATTCTGTGATTCTGTGACACCCACCCAGCTCACTTCAGTCCAGRCAGTCATGCACTGAATGAGGGCTGAGTTCTGGCACAGTGTGGTGACACCAGCTGCTAAAGCAGAAAATCAGGAGTCTTGTCAGACCTTCAGAAAAAGGCAGCAGAGGGGGCTGGGGAAAGACCTGGAAATATCAAAGGTTTCTCCTGTGCAAGGGTACGAATTTCAGTTCAGTGAAGAGAAGGAGCCAGCTCAGTGTGACAGGCTCAAGCCAGCTTTGGCACTTGCATTACTGAAAATAATGTGGTGACTTGTGCCCAGCTCAGCAGGCAACCAGCTGTGAAGGTTTATTTGCACCAGTGACCACTTGAGCAACAGCTAAGAGTTTCTTATCCCAGGGAAAGCTCACTTGCTAGCTGCAAAGCTACCCAAGTGCAGCTGTTAGGAACAGAGACATGAGGTAATCATTATTTCCAGAAGAAATAACAGGATGCCAGGGGTGATACATGAAAAATAACAGAGTAGAATTTTAAAATATATGATCAAGTAGGCTTAAATTTGCCTTGCCTTTTTCCAGTTTAAACTCTTGTCTAATGAAAAGACAGTTTAACACCATGAAGTGCAAGTTGTCTCACATTGGCTCAAAAAAAATATCACTGGAACAATCAAACCCTGAACATTCCTTAATTAAATGGACAAGTCTCTTGGGAATGACATGGGCAGAGACCATACTTTTTGTAGACCAAACCTGAGCAGAGATTGGATTTTGTCTTCCYTTCTGTAAAAAGACAAAACATGTATTTCAAGGCAGAGCTGAAGTGGTTTCAAAATAGCAATGACCCAGGTCATAATCAGAATTTTGTATATACAATTTGTATTAACTTAAAAAAATAAAGAAGTTCAAAATACCTCCAGAGAACATTCTAGGTTAACAAAATGTCCTGTACAAAAGTAGGCCACGTTTGTGGGTTTAAAAGAAGTCCACAGCAGTTGGTCTCTTTTTAGCTGACAGAGTAAATGGTCTCTTCATTTGGGGCTCCTTTGCTGGGGTCACTGAGGGGGACTTCAGCACCCCATGACGAGGTTTCTGTTCAGGGTTGAAAGCCACACGGGAGGGTCCTTCTGGGCTCACCAGTATACTTTTGTCAGTCTTTTTAAATTCTGTTGAAAAACAAGCCAGCAAGTTAAAAAGAAATGCAACCCTCAGAACAACAGGGCCTGTCAATCCACTGTAGAATTTCCCAGCCCTAGAAGCCTGACTTGTATCCTCAAGCCCAGCAAGGATCAGAAGCCTAGGACTTGGCAGAGAAAAGAGGTTGTGGTGAAGCACATTCTCTCTCAGCAGAGCCCCTTGGGGAACAGGRTCTGCTGCAATCCACTGTGAACCCTCCCCCGTGGTTCCACAGAGACTCTGGGCCTTTTCCTCAGACACAAGTGTTAGAGCTGTCCTGAAAAAACTGGACTTTAAAAGATGGCAGTGGGTAAGCAGTGTCTCTACTCTGTGTGCTGAACAGCTCTAGAGACTCCTGGCCATCCCTTCAGCCAGAGGGAGGTATTTATTTTTCATTTTGTTCAGCTGTGTTATATYAACATGAAGACATTTACCTAAATGCACTGTTCTCAAATTGAACTTGMCCTATTGCACACCTCAGAGAGTTAAAAAGTAGCTAAATGAATACATGGCATATAATTCTATGCTATGGAGCAAGACATTTRTTTAACAGGGAAAACACTGCCTGCTTACAGAAGGGAACTGACCTTTATCTATTCATGACCATTAATAAACCACAAGCAGCCAAGATAAAAAGCAAACTTTGCTGCTACAAAGTCCGATTATATCAGCATGTCAGCACCTTTGCCTTGAGAAACAGAAGTGAGCAATGAAGACCTTGAAGTGCCTGTGTTTCCACAGGAGCCCTGAAAACAGACAGCTCAGGAAGGTGAGTTCATCACCCTGCTGCAGTTTTCAGYCCAAAGGGCTCCTTCTGCAGGTYACTAATGCAGCACCCTKGAATTGCTCAAGTCTATCAAGGCTGAATGTTATAAATTTTAACATCTCCTCTGGACCTTTCCTCTGGAAAGGRACTTGAGGAGGGTTTGTAAACTAAATACAAATATTGAGACAAAAAGGAACAGAAGCATCCTGGTTTAGAGGTGTTCCACAGGTGTATGTGTACAGCTTCCCCATTCCCCAGCTCCCAAAGAGGCTGGGGTCACTCACACACACACACACACACACATCAGACTCACCTGCAGTCATGTTTTTATTCAAGCCAAACGTGACTCTTTTGGAGCTGGGTGTCTGCAGTTTGTTCAGCTGTAAAGCAAAATAAAGACATGAAATAAAATGAGATTTCTGAGKCAATGCTTTGAGTTCTTTCACCTCACTGAATTAAAGCAGCCTACTTCTTCCTTCATCTGGCTGAGAACTGCCCCAGTCCCCTGGCACTGACTGCTGCTAAGACAGCACTGTWTTCCTAGCCAAAAGCAAACATTCMATTTGTGCAGAAATCACATACTCTCCTTAATGTCATTACATAATTCAACAACAAACAAGATATTTGTGTGTTAAACAGATTGGCCCCACTGCACTCAGGCCTCCAAYTGCTAAGAGAACTTGAAAAGCTTTAAATGTTGAAAAGGTCTAGAGAAKAGGGCAGACTTTTAAAGCCCTGCACTGTTGYCACTGCACAAATGAGAAGAAATGGAGGCTTAAAGCCCTTTTGAAAGACTGAAATCTGTTTTTGCTTTCCAGAGAAATGAGCAGATTCAGAATGGTGTGTGTTCAACAAGAAGGCTGAAAGCAGAGGGGAGAGAAGAGATTTCAGAGACATCTGTAACTCATTTTCTGAAACTTTGGAGCCATGTGTGACTGTCTACAGGGAAAAGCATCAGCATTTCCAGTTCTATCTGCTCATGTTAGGAGACTAACAGGGAGAGGAAAAGACAGCACGAGTGAGGTCACACCCTTTGCTGGGGAGCTTGCTTGGGATGACATTTATCCCCAGACTCAACTGCCCTTTGTGAGATCACCTCACCTGCATGGATGTCCTGGTGGGAGACATGGCACTTCTGGCCTTCCTGAAGAACACTGCCTTTGGTACAGTTGAYTTTTCAAATTTCACAAAATCACTTCCTGCTTTCACTTTCTTTTTCTTTAATGGTGACARAGCAGCACTGCCTTCCTGTGAAGGAGGGAAAGGGGAAAATGCTTCAGCACAAAGCACTGTAGTTAACTAAAACCTAGTGCTGTGACCAGTGCTGACCACACACTCACATCAGTTAATCATCACCTTTAGCTCCCAGCAGGTAATTTTGCAATTAGCATGACTGAAAGCAGAAGTTTAAGGCAAGCCCTGTGCAGAAATAGCAAAGTCATTGCARAGCACAAAAGGAAGAATTTGTAATAGATTTGCCAAGCCCAGCAGAGTGCAAACAAACACATTTTCTCCATGTGCATTTCTAATTGATCCAGCTCTCCTGCACACAAGTGATCATTTATTTTTCCTTCACCATAAGCAAAAACTCTTCTGTGGTATCTCTGGATGAATAAGACAAGTAACTAATGAACAAACACAACTTTGGGCTAAGATGAAGACTTTGAAGAAAAAAAATGGAGAATGAAATCTGACTATACTTTCAGAAATTCAGCTGTTGTGYAGTGCTACTGGTTTGCTGCCTAAAATTCATACTTCCATGGTATTTAAAGCAATTCTTGTCTCCAGTACAAGGCAATTCTTAGGACTTGCACTGGCAGAGCTTTCTAACCTGCTGTCTGTGAGGGGACTGTGGTGAGGGGAAGTTCAGTTATGCTTCTCATCAACCTAGAGACATGGAATTCCAAAGGCATTCATAACAAATTGTGGAAAATGTATAGCAGGTATGGCCTCTTTTGAAAATCACTTCTGCTTCAAATAAAAGGAAAAACCACAAGACTTTTAGTTTTCTGAATTGTGGAGACAACTCTGAAATAATGCTGATCTTGTCTGGCTTTTTTCCCCTTCTCCTCCTCCTCCTTCYTCTGAATACTTGAAGCTAAWTCTCTGGAGGTGTGTGTTGTCCTTGAAATCAAGAATCAAAACATGCCCCTCATTTCTGGGCACAAGGCCAGGATTACATAACTAAAATCAGGAAATAAAACAACATGTTATTTCTCAAGCAATAAAAACAAAATTAGCAAAACTTAATTTCCTCTGCATTTGTGCATTTTAGCTTTTCCCTGCCCTCTTCTTTCTTCCTCCTGATGGAAGAACTTCCAAGTATCTTGCTTTGTCTCCATCCCTCTCCTCCCTTTTAACACACACACTCATACAACTGTGTGGACTGAGCAAGAAGAAGCAAATTCCATAATTTCTTTGGAATTCCACATGAAGAGTGACCCAGCAGCCCTGACAGCCAACAGGCCAGGGCTGGGGTTTGTGCTGCTGCCTTTCCCTCAGTGCCTATGCTAAGTTGTGCCAACAACTCATTTCCATGAAGTCTGCAGCAACTTCTGATCTTGAGTCTATCACAGGTCTTGGAACCAGTTGGTCACCTGCAGCAAAGTCTTACAGAAAGAGATGGGAGGGTGTCATAATAATATTTGTTTAGAAATTAAACTTTTATAGACAAAGAAAAACCAGGTGTGAACCATGGAATATTGAGGCAACAGGAGACAAACCCAATGGCTCCTGCTTTGGAAGTCCCACAGTGAGACAAATGCAGTTTGAATAGTGGGGAGAAACCTTTTGGCTCTTCCCTCTGAACACTTCATCATCAAAAAATAGAAAATGTCAGTTATTTTATTACTATTTAAGCAAAGTTTCAATATTAATTTTTTCTCCTGTGAAGGACTGAGTAGGTATATCTGCATATCGTAATTATATCTCCAAGGCTATACTATTAAACTAATCCTACAGTTTTAAACTAAAGCCAAACAGAAGTGAACTCATAGGCTCAGAACATACAGTTTTAACTCTTTTTTCTACTCCTAATCTCATCTGTGCTTTATGAACTTTTTTCCACCRAAGTGAGACTGTCAGCAAGACTTCMAAGAATGTAACTAAACCCCTGAATGTGTTAGGGTGAATATGCACATGGGAAATGAGCAATTAAAAAGAATTTCAGTAGCARGAGAGGGAAGAACACCTGCACTCTCTTTCTTAGCCACATACACAGTGCAAAATGCTTTTTAACACTCAAATCACTGAGAAAAATCAACCCTATTCTACCTATTACAAAGAAGAAAATGGGGGTGCAAGGTAAAGAGGTCAAAAAAAAAATAGGTTGTTCCCAAACTGCAAGGTATAYATTTTTGAAGAGGAAGACATCAGACCTTCCTAGTGAACAAATTTATCTTTATAAAAAAAGGGACCATTCATAAATGTGATCACACAGCCACTGATGAGATTAAAGGTCACAGTGCCATAGTCTCTATTCCAGTGCTCCAATGTCTATTCTCTTTCCCCAAATACTTTCCCAGAGAGTCCWATCAGTTTTTTTAAGATGGAGCAGTGAGTGAGCAAAAGAAGCCACTCCTGGAATTGCTGTGGGCAGTTTCACAAGGAGCTGATCCTAATCTTGTGTGCTGCTGCTGCAGAAGGGATGTTCCATCTTCCCATTTCTCACAGTTTTGCCAAAATATGCTGCCTTTTGTGAGCATGCTGTAAAGCTCAACCAGAGGCCCAATGCAAAAGAATAATTAACCCAGGGACCAAMTTAAAAAACAGACAAAACAAGACAACCCCATCTTGCCCCTAGCATCCCATTTTTCAGCTGGGTTCTTCCAGCTGAGTGGCTGGCTCAGGATTTAGTGTCATACTACAGGAGGGTGTGACACTGTAGCAGTGTGTGGATTTCTGGGGAATCAAGTTCTTTTTTAGTCACCCTGCATGATGACAGCAGCAAGCAGCCCATGCAGCCCCATGCTCAGAAAGCTAAAGCCAAATTTGAACCTGAGCCTGGCAGTTGCTGAAGAGGAAAAAGGATGAGATGTACATACCACCTTCCTGCTTTTCTTGCACACAGTCTCCAGAACTCCATTGGCTTCGACAGAGTTCAGCACCTCTTTCACTTTCCTCTTCTTTTTCAGAGTTGCTGCATTCTGACTGGAGACCTTCATCCCTTCCAAACCAACTAACTTTGTCTTCAGKGTGACCTTTCTGGAGGGTGCAGATTCAGCCCCTGCCTTCCTTGGCAGGCTCCCCAGCAAGCTTTCCTTGCTGGGTTTCAGCTCAGTTTGCTGCACAGGGGGATCCCCATTCACCAGCACAGCCCCTGCTTTCTGCTTCTTTTTCACAGCCTTAGGAGGTAAGGCAGTGACAGATGGGCTGACATCCTCTGCTGCACTGGCAGAGGCTGGTCCATTCTGACACGCTGCTTTTGCAGGAACATTCTGCACTTTGGGATTCATTTTCTTCAACAGACTCTTCTTACTCTGTTTTGCGTCAGTCAGGCTGTTCTGCACACAGATACTGTGATTTTCTCTGGTGTCAGTTGCTACATTTGTGGTCTCACTGGCCTCATTTACTAGCAATTTCTTTCTCTTCTTCTCCTTGTTATTTTCTGGCACCTTTTCTTGGCTAGAAGCATTGGATCCAGATGTTTCAGTTTTTCCCTCCTCACAATTTCCATCAGCTGTTCCAGAATCAGCACTTGGGCTGTCCCTCTTCTTCCTTTTTTTCCTCTTCCTCTGGGAAACTGATGGCACCTTCACACTTGACAGCTCCTCTTTATCCTCTAAATCCACCCCAAAAAGAATCACGTAACACACATGTGAAACTCAAAGGTACTTACAACAACTGAATTCTATTCTGTTTGTGTTCTTTTATTTTAAAATAGGTGCATTTCCCTGTTATCAGCCTGCACAACAGTTTCACTGTTACAGTTGCTCAGRACACTGCAGTCTGATGACATTTGGCCTAATTAATACTTTGCTAATTTAGCCTTGTCACAGGTAAGATCTAAACCATTCCCTATTTGGCAACCCTATTTTTCATAGCAACATCCCTAAAAAGAGTTGTTAYTATATTATAACAGAACATCAGAAGGGCAGCTCAGGGGTTCAGTATTCCAACATCCCCAAATTCTAATATTCTAACACTCATTCTGTTTTAAGACTGACATTTCTGCTTTGCTACAGCAAAAGCACCTGCTCAAAGGAGCAATGCAAACAGCTGCTTCCAGTTCTATTTTTGACTGAAATTTTTGAGGTGATGCTTGCCTCAGAATTGGGAAGAGAACTCCCCCCACTTTCAAAGAGAAGCTAATTTCACAYGTAACCTTCATCACAACAGGATACAAAATCAGCACATCCTGAACAACAGTGCTGCCTTCCTCAGAACAGCTTCTAGCTGACACCTTGCCAAACYGCACAAGTCACTGCACATTGTCCCTCCCCCAAGTATTGATCTTGCCTTACCTTTTACTTTTTCCAGCTCGTTTTGCTGCCAAGGCTTGACAGCTTTTTTCTTTCGCTTTCGCCTGCCGGATTCATCGTCATCTTCATCTGTAGAAACATCTTCAGGAATATCCTGGGGGAAGATTCCTGTTAGGGAAAGAAAAGGTATCAGAAAACAGAGCTCTACTTCTCTGAACAGTTATGCTGTTCATATACAGCATAACTCTCACAGAAAAAAAAAGCAAAAACCCCAACTGCTTTTCCCCCACCCAACCTTAAAGAAAAGCATTCGACCAATTCCTATTTGTTTAAGCAAAGAGAGTCATCTTTCATTTAAGGACAAAAACAGGGTTGCTCAAATTGTGAAAGGAATTTGGCCATCCCACAAAAAATGTGTAATGTGTCTTAATGAGATTTTTAAAACCCACAAAACCCCCAGTATAATATTCTTGAAATACACATTTTAAAAAGAGGAAAAAAAATTCCAATACACATTGTATGGGAACAATATATATAATKTAATGGAAAATAACTACTGTCTCTGCTGCTCAGTCCTTACCTTCTGCTAAGTCCTGGAACCTGCAGGTGAGAGGAAGGGAAAAAAGAAAACCCARAACATTATTAWTCATTCAGTACCAATAATAACACTAGCAGAACAGCATCACTGTACTTACTATGGTCTTGTCAGAATAGGAGCAACATACTTTTGCACAGGAAGTTACAAACTCCAGAAGAGATCTGCCTCAGAAACCCCAAAACTCAAACCAAATCACTAAAGGTATTGAGRAAACAGTAATTTTACAAGTTTCCTGCATCTGTTCCTCGATTTCACATCCTGCACTTCAAACCCACACTGTGCAAATAAACCCCAGCTGGCTGCAGTTCTCTGGTGCAGCTCAGTGAGGAACAACATGACAATGTCAATTTGTCAGTGACAGAGGCTGGACAGAAAGAAAATCAAAGTAGCTGAGGACAAGGTGTATTTCAGCAGAACTCACTTTTTGACCAGCTTGTACATYCTCTTTCTGTTCAGGGAAGGAATATTTTTCTTGCTTGCAAATTCAAAGATTTTGTCAGCAACAGCCTTGTAATCAAACTGTTGGAGGAAAGCACAACACAGYTGYTCTTAGTTCATCCATGCAACATAACCCAGTGCAACTTGTGTTACAAATGCATCAAGCATTAAGTTCAATAGGTAAATTGTAAAGATACATCTTGAAACAGACACTTCCTTTAAACCCCAAATGTTTTCCTGGGTTGGAATTTACACCCCCTTCACACAGGGACTTGCACAGATGGCTGCCTCATTAACAGAACAGCTGAACTCGGTATCACTTCCTAAAACATTCCTAACCTTAATTCTTACTCAAGAGAAAAGCCAACCCACTTCAAAACTCCCAAAAATATTTAGCTAAATATCAGATTTAAAGTGTGCCATGCCCTAATTCTTGCTTAAAAGCCACAGATGCATGAAGTGYATCCACCTGCACGTGTGTTTGATGGGAGGATCTGTCAGAATCCCTACACTGCAGTGGCCCTGGGTCTAGAAAACCCAAATTGTGACATATTACCCTCTCTCCAATGTATCTCATCATCCACCTTCAGTGAAAATTAGGCTGATTGCTTCCCCACCCTCACTGACTTAGCTTTTAGCACACACATTTTTTAACTCTTGAAACAGGAAGGGAGGAGCAAAAAACAGAAGGTATGGGAGAGAGGAAAGAGGAACTTAGACATGAATTTATTTTACTACCACTCATAGAATACACATTACATAAATRCCCCCTTACAATAAATCAGAAGATTAAAATTTTGTAACATGTTTATTCATTAACACCCTTTACTTTGAAAGGGATGGGAAAAAAAAGAGCAGAAGTATCAGTAACAGAGCAAAAGAGCCACAAACCTGAAGAACAGTCCCAATCCCATCATCAGCATTTTCATTGATATCCTCTGTTTTCTCAGAGTTCTCTGCTGATTTTCTTGACAGATTGTCAGCTATTACAGAAAAAAAGACTGAATATTAATGCTTTGTCTGAAATAGTGACTCCAGAAGAACAAGCTTTATTAAGCACATCTGAAGGGAAGACAGGAAAACACAATTATCCTTAAAACACCCTGAACTTGTGTTTGATTGGTGCAGAGCAGAAATRTATTTTCAGGAAACAGGATCTTTCATCCTACCAACTCTTACCAGGGCAATTTAAAGTTTCCTCCTTACCTTTGCTTTGAAGCATCTGTTCATTTTCCTGTTTGCCTTCTTCAGGAACATTCTCCTCATCACTGTTGGTACCCAGCTCTTTCATCAGGTCCTCAATGGCAAAGGGGGACTGATCCAGAATCATCTCAAAGACACCAGTGGCCACAGCATGGAGCACACGCCGACTGTCACAGGAGAGCAGGGTGAGCCCAGAGACCACAAACATCCCCCCCTCTCATGTTACAAACGTGGCAATTTGAGGGAAAATGGATGAGAAGGAAAGTGGAAGAACACCAAGCTCTTCAGATGATGAACGTGAACCTGTTACTTCCTAAAGAGAAGTCCTTTAATCCAAGCAGTGTCCTGCTAATGTGCCCCTCTTAAATTTCACTCTTTATATGCTGACCTGCATTGCACTGCAAAGAAGCAGCTCAGCTGCTCTATGCATTAAAATAATAAAGTAACAGGACAAATTAACCAACTAAAGTTGATATAGTTCTTATAAATCCATGGAGATTATCTGYAGTTTAGATAAACACAAGTTATCTTGAAATGACTGTGCACACTGCTGGTAAATTACCCTTCTTCTTCTACATTCTGAAATTATGRTTCTTTGATCCATTTATTACCATAGTCAGAGTTTCTTAATTCTTAAAAAATACTCATCCTTTCATTAAACTTACTCCTTTGATTTGGCAGCAAGTTTGCAGAAAGGTTCGATGAACTTGAGATTCTGGTCTGCTGTGAGCTGTTTGATTAGAAAGAAAAAAAAATTAGTACAAGACAATTATGTGTACACTGAAATTCCTTGAATACTGGTGTTTGTACAGGAATTGGTATTGGGGGATCTTCTTTAAGAGTCTTTCAGCACATTTCTAATTCCAACTGGCAGAGGGATCCAGGGCCTTTTTGTTACCACTGCTACCACCAACTTCCAGATATTCCCTGAGGTATCATCAAAACACTGACTGCCTTGCAGAGTTTATTCTGCTGAGTGCAGAAATACAACAAAGCTTCTTACATAAGATAAGGAACCATGAGGCAGGGAAAGTTTAAAGAATTTTGTGGCCTTTTCCAAAGCCAGTAGTGGACAAGAATAAGGTTCGGGTTTCTCTTAACTGGGCTGCTTGCACCAAAACCCTCTCAGCTACACTAAAGATCCTTCTCTTCAAAATCCAATTTATGAGCATCATCTGCGATTTCCAATAGTCTGGGGGATTCACTCCCCTCTCCAGGCTTCCAGAGAGTGGCTGAACTACAGCTGAAATTACATAATCTAAAAATAACATTTCTTCTAAGATGCTTCATGCCACAATTAACATCACTCAGGAATAAAATGACAAAGTGTTTTCTAACCTCCTTTGCACCAACTTTAGCCAATTCATCCAGATAGATATCAATGAAATGGAACTTTATCCCAGTGGGAGAATTGCTCTCTGGGTCCATAACTTCTTTCATTAACAGCTGCAGCAAGGGTTCAATCAGACTGTAAAAAAAAAAAAGAGGAAAAAAAGAACAAGATATTAGTATTCAACTGCTCATGTCTTATTTGCCTTGAAAACAAACTCCACTTCTTTACAGTTATGGACAGCTATCCAATTTGATTTTTTTTTCCCTTCTTTYTTACCCTGAGGCCTATCATAGCTGTCTTTCAGGAAAGTGAAGTTTTGTACATTCCAAGCTTTCTCCCCTGGTGTTCTTTGATATCCTCTGCTGCAATTTTGCTCAGAACAAACACTTCCAGTCCCAAAGAGAATTCAAAGCATTGAAAACCCATAAATATTCTCAGTTTTACTTTAATACACCTTTCTTCAAAAGCATTTTAAGAGGGAAAAAAAGTCATGCTGGGCAGCTTCTCAGCTCCACTCAGGAGGGAAAGGCAGTTCTTGAGCCCCCTCACTCTGCAAGGAAAGGAATCATCATCCTCTCTTCCCACACTGCCTCCTTCCAGTGAAAGATGGAGGCCAAAGCCATAAAAACCTTGTCAGAGATCAGTTTGGGTGACCATGTGTGTGGGAAGAAGGGCTTCAGCTTTATCAAACCTCCTCCCACACCTTCTGCTCCTGCCAAGGAACATTTTCATCATTTCAAGGAACATTTTCATCTCTTCAACCTGAGGGCATTTACCCAGAGCAAAATTGAAGTGGAACAGGAGGGATTGGGGTGTCCTTTAGCTCTGTTTTYTGTTTCCACAAAAACATGCCTGTGTGCATCCCACATTTCAGAGGGTGAGAGAGAGAGGATAACCTAAAAACACTGGGTTATCAGGCACTTTCAATTAAAAGATTTCAATATCTTCATCAATTTAAAGACAAYAAGCTTAGAAGTGGCACAAGAACTCTAGACAGAGCAAATAATTGCAATTATTTGCCTTTTAATAGAATATTAAACCACAACCAAAACCCCTGATGTCTACAACAAACAGGAGGCTTTTACAATTTTACAGTTTACAATTAAGGGTTTCTGTCTTATCACAAGAGAAGTCACCATGATTAACCACAGTAAAATAAATACTTTTTAAAAAAGTCTATCAGAGCCAATCAGAAAACC
This sequence comes from Alauda arvensis, assembly GCA_902810485.1. NCBI lineage: Eukaryota > Metazoa > Chordata > Aves > Passeriformes > Alaudidae > Alauda > Alauda arvensis. The sequence continues at coordinate 540,044 of CADDXX010000297.1, forward strand.
ATAAACAAACAAAAAAATTCCTTTTCTGGGATGCAGATTCCCTCTCTAGTATCTCTGTAGGTGATACTTCATTGATAGCTCTTCTGGATACAACAGAAAATGAAATACATGAAATACTGTATTTAATTTAATGATGTATTTAATTTATGATAACACTTTACTATGTTACTAAACAAAGTGATATGAAGAACAAATAAACCTTAATGTTGAAATTCATGACAGTGGCATCTATGGAAAAAAAAAGAATCTATTAAATGAAAGTATATTTAAATACAGGTATATTGGGTGACTTGTTCATGATGCAACAACATCCAGAATTYTGCTTACCCCTCATCCCAGTCACTTCTTTTCAGCACTTCAAAGGATTGCCTCAAAATCAGACGCATCAGCTGCAAAGCACAAAATCTGTTAAACACATKGTTTGTGAAACAGGTAAAGGAGCCACTGTGACTGGAATATGAACAGATTTCTTGGTAAACCTCTACAGCACAAAGTGGAAGCTGCCTCACATGAACATTTTGACAGACTGTCCATCATGTAATGCAACAGAAGGGTGCTGTGAAGCAAAAAAGGCAACAATTTTCATATGCTAAGCACAAAAAATCCATGATCATTTTTACTAKACAGCTTTCTCTTGATTCACAGCCCTGATTTCTTCATTAAGTGTTGCCTTGATCTAAGAAAAGACACAGCTGAAACTGGACACAACAATATGGGACAGATGGGAGCAATAACAACTTAATTTACTTGAAAACTGCACTAAGAGACAGTCACATGTACAACAGCCAYRTTCAACTGGCTSAAAAYACTTCACTTACTGAAATGACTTATATCTGCTAATAYTGGGAAAGAAAAACCACCAGTGAATGTGCCTGCAATTAACTTCTTTCAAAGAAGAAGATAATGGGATTTTGTTCTTTATGAAGGTATSCTTTTTAAGATTTTAGTTCCTGTTTTAATATTCTGTTTCCTACAGAAAGAATTCTGACTACTGGTGGAAAGTTGGGGTCCTAGTGCAGAGTCATAAAAGAGTCTTGAAATAGTCTGATCTAAACAACTGATGTTGATGCAGTGTCCTTTGAGACAGTATTTATATTTATATTCCAGTACAGAAATCAATAAGAAAAATCACTATGTTAGAAGGGAAAGCCCTTGAGCACAATATAAACTGCACTGGCTTTTAGATTGACACAGTGGTGGGTGAAAGCCTTTAACACRAACATCTCCTCCCATGTGTCAAGAAGACCACACCTTGTGTTCTCTTACAATACACACCAATGTAGGTGCAGACAGAGCTGCCTTCCAGCACACCCTTGTGGAGTCCCTGGAACCACTGGAAATAATACCCAAAGTCTGGCCCTGGAAGAACTATCATGRTTCCCTGCAAAGAACCTGGTGACACTCTGTAATCCTACCTGATGCCCAAATTCTCCTGGTTTCTCCTTTCCCTGTTAATCCATTGGTTGTGTTACCCCAGTGACCAGCCCTATCCTCCCTATAGGTCAATGACCTCACCTGTCCTTTGTACTACCCCCGTGCCTCAGGGTCACTGGATGCCCAAAACCATACTTAAGGCAGAGCTAGGGACATGTTAGCCCTCTTTGGATCTGGATTACCTTCAGCACTTGGAAAATTCCAGCAAGGTTTATATCTGGGCTAAGAGCCTTCTGCCTCTCCTTGCTGAGCCAACCTCTAGCTGTGTGYTTGGGTGAGTTTGATTGCCTTGCCTAATGTCTCCCAAGCAGCCTTTCCACTGGAGAGGCTGACTGGGRCCTAGGTAAAGGCTTTACTCTAAAAACCCTCATTGCTACACACCAGCACCCCCCATTTCCTAGGAGAAAACACCCCCAGGGAGGTATAATCACCATGTAGTACTTGTCCAGACGCAGATTGTCAATCCCGTTCCACTCCCGGTTCATCGTCTGCCAGAATGTCTGGAGGAACAGGTGTCCTGCAAGGGAGCAAGGGAAAACACCTGCATGTCTGGCACAGAGGGCTGTTCTGCTCATCTGAAAGAACCTCATGAAAGGGAGCAGTTCCCTAGGACTCCCCTAGTGACAGGGACAGAGCTGTGGGAAGACAGGCTTGACATCGGTACCAGAATCAATTGAACTTGAGAACAATTTAAACCTCTTCATCTATTTAAAGACAACAAGCTTAGAAGTAGCACAAGAGCTCTAGAAAAGAGCACAAGGACAAGAAAAGGCACACAGCTGCTTTTAAAAACAAGTTTAATTACAGGGAYGGATTTGTATCTATTTTGTGTTATATACACACAAGTTGGAGCAAACTATTCTGCACCCATTTCTACCCATGCATTTTTGGCATTGACTGAGCACTCCATTTCATAAGCATTTTRAATACCAGGGGCTTAACAGCTCATGAAACAGGGTTGGTTTTGAGCATGAATTACACAGAACAGTCTCTGTAGAATGGAGAAGTTAGGGAATAGGTTTGTTTTGCTACCTGTCCTGGAAAATCTCACCTGTATCACACTGAAGACACAACTCTTCCCCTGCACACCCAGCAAAAACCTGCAGCTCATGCCTCCCTAAAAACAATCCCACAGACCAGCTGGACAAAAAGGAAAGAAAAAACCACCAAAACAGCCCCTCTATCAGTCTTTATTCTGGCACTGTGACAGTGGAATCACCAAAGAGGCAAGAACCCTACAAAGCATGAGGTAATTAATTAGCACTTACGAGCCTCTGTATTCTGAAACACGTGGATAAGCTGTGAGATATTGGCTGCAAGCTCCTCCTGAAAGTAAATAAATATAGTTAGTGCAGCATGTTTTAGTTTGGTGTCCTCACTAAATACAAGACCTGCAATGCATGAATTTCATGAAGCATCTCTCAAAATGAAAAACATTCYCTCAACAGCTGCTTTAGTACTGCAGTTATCCTTGCACTGGGACTAGGTCAGCTGGAAGAAAAGTCCCAAGGGTATCAAAACCTGCTCATTTTACCAGATCTCTGCACTAATCATCCTTTTGACAACAGACAAAGTTAAATAGGAGGAGAACCCCACCATGTATTTGAATTATTAAATGATGTAAAACTTATGGGGCACTGCTCTCATATAGGTGTCTGTGGAGGGGTGTGAGGTAAACCCTGTTCATGCAGTCAAGTGATTTGAAAYTGAGGTTACTGAGAGCTGGTACTCCAAAACCAGTATCTTTGGAAAGTAGGGAGACAAACCAGTAGATGTTGACAAAAATATGCACAATAGGGACAAAGTTGGTAGTAGAGGAAGTGCTACTGAACTAACAAAGGAAAAGGAAGTGTGGAACTTTCACACCAAAATCTGCACAAATGTTGTGGCTGCAGTTAAGGGCAACCAGCTGCTACTGCTTTAGTTACACAAAATCAACATTTCATGAGGCATCTATTTTAGCTCTCCTGCCCCTCAGAAGGTGACTCCAAAGATGATCTGTTCATGTGCAGATCACTGAGTTRCAGTCACCTCTTCTCCTGCATGTGCCACAGAAGGGCTGCAGGGGAAAGGAGAAAAATTAATTTTCCCCATTCTAAAAAATACTTTTCCCCATTGTTAACTACTATGTCCCTAGAGTGTATTTTGGAGGGGTCACCTCAAGCAAATACAAACCCAGTTACTATACCTGAAGCAGAGGTTTATCCTGCATCCACATACAATAGAAAAGGCCCTTCCATATTTTCAGCAGCTCTTCCTGACTGAAGCCACCTGTGGTACAGAACAAGTCTGAATGAAAGGAAAAAACCACACGTTTCCACCAGAGTATTCTCATGCAGTTCCCTCTGCTCCCTGCTTTCTTCTTTGTTTTTGTTATTTTCTCTGGGTTCCTGCTATAAGCACATTAATTTGGCATAGAACAGTGATTCAGTGACTGTAAGCTTCTGCCTTGTACTGAAAATACAAAGATTTCAAAGTAATCACAGATTAGGATGAATACCAAGATAATTCTGATAAATGTCATTTTTAACACCAAGTCTAATCGAAATTCTTAATGAGAGGATCAGAAACAGTTTTACATGAGACATGATGGTTTTTGTTTTGTTGTTTGTAACAAAAGTCTCACTTTACCAATAGTTTTACTCCTAACTAGGGGCTTGTTTTGATGGAATAAACTTCTAGCAATCAACACATTTATTTCTACATTAAACTTTACATTCAAAGAGCCTGAACAACTATAATGAAARTATTTCCAATACAGTTAGTCTTGGGATGTAGTAACACCTGAATTTTAAGAGCMAAAATAAGTTTTCACATTCCATAAGTAAAGTACTACATGGAAAGTCACTAATACCTCCTCAAGACCTGGATTTTTCATTACATCAGCTAAATTTCTGTGAAGTAAAATTATAACAGTACATTGTTACAAGGCAGCTACAATGACCTACTACAGCTATTTTCAAACTGTGGCCTATTAAATACTCCCAAGCAATCTCATGAAACATAATTTTGAAAAGGTCATCATCTTCAGTAAGCTCCAATTTGCTCCAAAAAGATCACTGTCTCAGGGGTCTGCCAGTCAAAAATCTTGAGACCCAGTGCAAGATCTAAATTGTGCAGCTTCTCCTTGGACCAGGTCATTTGAAAGCAATGATCACTCAGACAGAAACACCTGCAAACACGTTAGTCCTGCTTGCTTAAAAAGAAAGGCAGTGAGGAAATATGCAAAATGCTATGTAGGAAGCAATGTGTCCAGTGGTATTAAGCATTAATTATAAATTTAACTTAGATTTGACAGTACTGTTATGATAAAATACAGAAGAATTTGATTCACTGATTTACTATTAATTGAAGTATTAAAATTAATAACATTTCTTAAGGGAATTATATGTGACATGCTGAGTGGTAAGAAGCAGTTTTGACCTCACAGGCAGCATTAACCCTACAGAGGCATCACCTGCTACCTATAAATGCTCAGRAGTTCACAGAATTGAATCACAGAATTATTCAGGTTGGAAAAGACCTCTCAGATAATCACTGCCAAGGCCACCACTAAACCATGTCCCCAAGTGCCACAGCTACACATCTTYTAAATCCCYCCAGGGACACTGACTCCACCACTGCCCTGGACAGCCTGTTCCTRTGYTCTGAGGGAAGRAAACACAGACTTTCATGGGGTTGCTTTTCATGCACACAGGGCTTTTTAAAGTGTCCTAGCCAGTCCTGTGTCCATCTGACATAAGACTCTGACCAAAAACTTTTGAAATTTTCTTATCCTAGTGGCTCAAAASAGTAGTTTTAAGATTGTGTTTTCTGTTTTTCAACTTTATGTGCTGTCCCCAGCCACAGCTGGCAAATAATAACCATTAAAGTAAGGCTATTTTAAAACCTGAATGCACTGTGTTAGCAACCACAGTGYCCAGAGCTGAAGGCCTTCTATACCKTAAAYCTATCCTGAAAAAGATTTTGGCTTTAGGGCTTGAATTGTAACTGTYCCTATGCACAGGAACTCTGTTCTATGTGTTGTGGGAGCTGGGATTAACATGTTRCAACCACTCACAGCTACTTTAATGCAAGCCTTGTCAGCGTTTCTCTTTGGGAGTTGGGCTACTTTGACACYGCTATCACTGAATTTGTTACAATTTTTCCTATTCTAGATAATTGCAAGGGATCAAACCCACACAGGCACATTTCCGTGGAAATTACATAAATCCTTTACAGATCCAGGCCCAAATAAGTGCAGCTCTGTCAGACAGGAAACCCTCCAGCAGCAATCTTCCCTCTTTTACTAAAAATTAYTTCTGTTTATTCTTTCATTGATTCATTTGGTAGTTCAATGCCTTCCACAGAATTTAACTTCCTGCTGAAAATTAAGGGCTTTGGCTCTCTGAAGAAGCTCCCTTGGCCCTTAGCACAGACCACCCAGAGCAGCCCTGGTCACCTGTAAAACACCTGACAGCTCTGAACATCAGGTGAACTCCCAGCACTTCTTCCAAAAGCCAGCAACTTCTCAGCTCTCAGGTTAGAGCATCTTACCTGGGCTGCCTGATGTGTGAGCCTCATCCATCTCAGAACACTGCATAGGTATAAGGCTGATAAGTAATAAATAACTTAAAAAAAAACCCTCTCTCCTGAACATGCCTTTTCTCCAAGCCCAAAGAAGTTAATCTTTGTTTTAATACTACAGTTTGGATAGTACCTAACAGCAAGTAAATCTAAGAGCTCTGGAAATCAGTCACCCTTGTTTCCTACTCATTTGCATTACACGGTGTGCTGATTTTAACATGCAAAAGGTTCACAGCCCAACCGAGCAATTTCCCTGTGATGGTTTCATGATGCCTTAAAGCTGTGCCTGAACCTGCAGCTTTCTCCCTCAGTTATGGGCACTCCTGTCCTTCTTGTGGCTGCTTCCACGACGAATCTGCACTTTGCAGTGAGATGCACAGAGCACTACTGAACACAGAGTCCCCCTCAGAAAGTCCCCTGAGCTAAAAAATATAAAGTACTTTGGGAGGTACATGATGYACACTGTCCTAGTCCCCAGGCAATCCCTAGATTAACTGTCAGGAATGGGATAATGACTGTATGGCTCCCTKGCCTGACCATGTGAGACTGTTCTAGGTGTCCTTCCCTCTGTGGCTAATGGGTCAAACACTATTTAGAAAGGCAAGAAACAATATTCATTCTACAGTCTCTTCAAGGAATTCACTGAGGTCCAACCAGCACTCCAGCTGCAGTTTAGCTCTTGGGGTCAGCCTAGGCTGGTTCCCCAAAGCCGTAAGTATAATATATATTAACATATAAAACATAGATGTAATACAGTATGGTATATAATTTAAATATATGGTAATAAAATTATGTATAAAACGTGTGTTTTATATAAATGAACCATAAAATATAGATTATACATTAGATAATATGTACTATATATAAGATAAGATCTAGGAATAACACATCCATGTGGAAATTGTGTACATGAGGCACTTTCAGGTGCAGGAAGCTTCAGACTGGCCTTGCCAGCCTCAAACTCACTCCAGGGCACCACTGAACTCTTAGTCTAAGGTGCCAACATAAAGCTCCAAATCGAATTTTTGGAAAAACGTAGGAAAAAAGCTTTTGATACCACGAAGTGGAGATGACAGGTACCCTGAATGGGTTACACAGCTGCAATTACACAAGTGCTGAAACATAACTTAGCTACCCTCGATTTCCTCCGATGCTCCTGAATATCAGTGATGGAAACAGACAGACATCACCTCACAGAAACAACAGAAGACAAAACTTTACGCTGCATATACCGGGATGTTTCCAGCATGGATAGGTTCGGCGCATTTACGCCCTGTTCCTTGGGAACGAGAGCACACGAGCCATCCTGCTCCCATCCCGGATTTGTTAATGCTGCCAGCAAGACCCTCCA
>CADDXX010000297.1:548578-579471 GCA_902810485.1 Alauda arvensis
TGTCCAGACCCCTTGCAGAGGCTCCATGCGCTCCAGCAGACCAATGCTGCCTCCCAGCGTGGAGCCTCCAGCGGCACCACAGCAGAGCCGGGCTGCAGCTCCCCACAGCCCTGCCTTGCTCTGGCAGCCCGGTATTGTCCCGGCACTATCCCGGTGTTGTCCCAGTGTTATCCCGGTGTTGTCCCGGTGTTATCCCGGTGTTTTCCCGGTGTTGTCCCGGGGCCGCTCCGGGCGGGGCTGGGGGCGGAGCCGGACCGCCCAGACCACGCCCCGCGCGCTGCCGCCCAGCCAATCGGAGCGGGCGTGGCCGCGGCGGGGGCGTGGCCACAGCGAGGCCCTTCCCGCCCTCACGCCTCGGCCCCGCACGACGCCGCTGTCGCCGCTGTCGCGATGTGGCGCAGCGCCGGCCTCGCTGGCGACGCGCAGGTATCGCGAGTGACCCGGGGGCTCTCGGGGCCGGCCCTGAGGTCCGTGCGGGCCTGGGTGCCCCGAGGAGTAGAAGGAACGGGGGTTTGTGTGGTGGTCTCGGGTCTGAAGGGGCCGTGAGGGGGSGATGGCGGGGCCSCAGGTGGAGGGGAGCGTGGTGCGGGCTGTGCGGCTGTGCCAGAGCCGCCCTGCGCTGGTGAGGAGTGAGTGGGGAAGGGGCTGGCAGTGATTCCTCGCTTGGGGTTCATTGCCAGCTGGGACCTGTGCCCTATTCTCCCCCCCTCGACTGGCAGGGAAGGGGATTCCCTTCACTGGGCTCACACCAGACGGGACATGAGCTCAGGTGCGTGACTGGGGGACTTGACCCCTGTGAAAGAACTCGGTGAAGTCAAATTTCCTACCTCCAGGCACTTGCTGTTACTGTAAGGAGTGGACAGAAAACTCCTCCCCTGTGTGTCTTTGCCTTTAACATACTCTTGTAGAGCAGAGAGATGTGGAGAAGCTGCTTAAACAGAGAAAATAAAACTTGCYTACAGCTGCACTGCAAAGACCTGTGCTTACAGTGGGACGTACAGATGAGAATTTTCTCCTTACTGCATATTTAATATCTCAATACCAGTGATTCACAGCATGTTTTATTTCAATTTAGCTTCTGCTAGTGAACAGACCTATTTTTATGTACCAAATTTTGCTCTGTAAGTCTGTGTAATACTGAATTCTGTCATTCATGGTTGCTGACACTCAAATGACATTGCTCTACAGGCTCCTCTTCCCAAGTGTTTGTTCCATGCTTTCTTCAGACCTAGATGAATGGAATTTTTCTAGGGTCACCTTGTGGGGTTGTATTTGACCCTATGAACCTTGCCATAAACACTTCCTAGATGCAACTTAGAGCTCACAGTTCCAATTAAAGCAAAATCTTTCTTCCATACCCTCATTACAGCTCTGAACCTGCAGAGCTGGGACTGACCTGGCCCAAAACTCYCTTGAAATCCAGCTGGGAAATAAATAAAGTGGGAAGCAAAACTGAAAGGAAATGTTCAATCCRAGGAAGTAGGGAAGCAGAATTGTAGGGAGTGGTTGGAGAGGGTGACTTCCATTTGTCTTGTGTGTCTGCTCTTGGGAGGACTGTGGGGATGGCACATTTAGAACCTGCAGGAGAAGAGATTTTGGGTTGTTAGCCTCTTCCCTCTGGAATAAGATGTGGTACATAAATCTAATTTTGTCAGCACAGTTCTCAGCGCAGTGCAAAGCAGTACTAAGATGTAATTTTGCTTTCTGTAAGCGAATTAAGTGATTGATGTTTTAGTCAAAACATGTTAWAACTTTCTTTTTGTTGGGGTGTGTGGATCAGCCTTTTTAAACATTCAGCAGAGTGCACGTGTATGTGCATCAGAAGTTGGATTTTATCTTCTTTTTGTACATAAATTTCTCTGTAATTTTAAAATTAGCATACATTCTGCTAGAATATTGAAAGAAAATTATTCTATAGCTGTAGTTTGGCAGGAGAGGGAACTAATTTATAAACATTTCTGTCTTACCTTGGGATTAAATTATTTATGTGRGATTGGATTGCAGATGGCTGCAAATAATTTTTGCTCTCCACAAAAGAAAAATTGGTTTGAAAACTGTACAGTTTCCTCCAAAACAGTTGTTGTAATTTAGGACTGAGGATCTTGGAAATGTTTGAATTAATTAAAAAGCTGAGTAATTGTATCCTTTATGACAGTCATGAAACAACAGCTTGGTGGATGCTGCTCACATTTTAAAATGTGAGTGTTAATTTCTGCAGTGTTCTCAGATGCATTGCACACATTTTGGGTGAAGAAGCACATGCAGAGAGGTAATACTATTTACTTTGGGCCACAGTRGCAAAAATTGACATTACAGTCAGAGGGTCAACCTCAGAGACTTTTGGGTTTGTTTGCTGGATAGTTCTCTTTAAAAAGTTACAAAACTCTGAAATGATGCCATAGAGAGGAATATTTTTTGCCCAAGAAAAGAAATTGAAGCAGAAAAGCACTACAGGACCATGTCTTTGGTTGGGTTGTCGGTTTGTTTGTTTTTGTTTTGTTGTTTTGCTTTGTTGTTTTCTTTCAGAAGGCTGAGACCAAAGAGGAATTYGTGAAAGTTCGAAGGAGGGATTTGGAAAGGCTGACAACTGAAGTTATGCAACTGCGGGATTTCTTACCCAAAATAGTCAATGGAGACATCCTGGGGACATTCCAGAAGCTGGATGCTATTGAATCAAGTGAGTAGCACTATCTTACAAGCCCTTGCAGWTTCTGCCAGAACTGCTTAGAACAAACTGTTGTGCCCCAGAAATAGTTGCAGAGTTTGTGGAGCAATTCCAGATTCAACTGTGTTGTTCAGTGGCTGCTTCAGTAAATTAATGTGTTTGTGGTGGAGGAAATTACAGGCTGCCTTAAGGATCATCAGACATGTCAAATTACTCTTTAAAAATATTTTACTGTGGATAAAAACATGTATAGTTTAGGCAGTAAGGGAAGCTGTATGAGGAAAAACAAGTTTTCCCTTTGAGAAAAGRCAAAAGCATTTTGTTTTTCAAAAGGTCACTTTGCACAGAAGAAAAAGCCCCAACAAAATAATGGTAAATAGCAGTGGGTACAAATTTGAAGGAAGAGTGAGTTAATMTTGTATTTAGCCTGTCTTGTTTCTTAGCTTGTATGCTTTACTAATAAAAAAAATATTCTATAATAAAAGTCTTTTTACTGCTRTCCTCAAAATCCAGTTTTTCAATATTGGATTTATCTGTGCATTATTTTTTTCAAAAATCACCCCTCTCCCAGCATGCCATCAGGGCCAAACAGGAGTCAGCTCCATCCCTGCAGCTGTACAATTTWCCTGGATTTGGGTTTGCCTGAAAAGACGTGGAACAAGCACTGAGACAGACTGCAGAAAGGGTGTCTCTGTGAGAGTATCAAGTGATAATTGGGCAATTAATTTGCAACAGCCAGCTAAGGAAGAGCAAGATAGTGCATCAAGGCCTGTGTCTGACCATGTGAGTTATTGGGCAGAGCTTCCAGCTGCCTCAGTGATCCACTCTTTGGGAAGATTCTTCATGTCACAAGCAGTGGATGGGCTCAGGAAGTGTTCTCTTTATGCTGCAAGGCAGCAGGGACTGTTTCCAGTTATTTAAAGCGTTCAAGATCCTTATTTAGTTCTTACCTACTTTTACCTACTTGCCTTGAGATTTCTCTCACTGATCCTTAGTACATTCCTTGTGCCAGGCATCAAGGAGACACTGTCAGAGCCACCCAGAGCAGGCTCATGGCATCAACATGGGGATTTTAAGACTTCTTGAAATGTTCTGCTGGCTGCCCAGTATTCTCTGGGTCCTCTAGGGCAGGACCTGAAGCTGAGTCAGCCTTGGACTTCTCAAGTCTTGCTCCACAGTGGAGATTTCTCTTGCAGGTGATAAGGTCATTTGAATGTTTATTCAGGCTCTGGCCATTGTGTGCTCCTGCAGCTGGACAAGTCAGCTGGAGATTTTTGCTGCTCCATCTTCTCCTGCCTCTGCAGCATGAAATAAGGTGGACTGAAAGGAGGCTTTGGAGCAAACAAATCAGTAAAGGTTGGGCATCACAGGGACAGAAGCAGCYCTCACTCTCAGAATGGTGCTGTTTGCTACATACAGCCTCTTGGTGTGGCATGCAAAGCTCACAGGAGTCCTAGAGATGTTTTTTTCATGTTGTTCTTAGAGAAACCTAATGTGTGATTTGTACATCTCCAGATTTCCATCAGCTTCTGCAGTTTTCTGGGTGCTGTTGAAGTGTGCTTGAGCAGCAGAGTCCCCTGCTCCTCAAGGAGTGCAGATGACAGTCAGAGACTTTCAACAGCCCTGGCCCATTCAGTTGTGAGACTGATGGAGTCTTGAACAGATTTGAGTAAGCTTGAGGTGTTTGCACATCCCACTGGTGTGTGTAGGTCAAGAGAGCASCCATTTCCTGTGGCTTTCCTGGGGTGATGGCTGAGATCTGAGCTGGCAATGCTCAGTGCAGCCAACATCTACTTTTCAGGCTGCTGTCAGGGTCTTCATTAAGATTTTWGCCAGGATAATTGTTCATTTCCAAAAGGAAGTTTTGTTTTGTTCCTATTACCCTTCCCAGGAAGAGTGCTTGGCTCTAGGAGTCTTACAAATACAGCTCCAGCAATTTTTCTGTATTATTATGGAGATGTTTAGTGGAACTCACTCCAGTTGGGAAGTGTTAAAAATAGCATTGAACGTTGATCTAGCATTTGGATCAGTAGAAYTGGAGTTCCATCATTTGTTGGCATTCATCCCTGTTGTACTCAGTTCTCCACCTCCCAGAGCTTTGAGATTAGATCTCTGGCCCAGAAAATCTCCTGATATAACCCATAACTTTTTGTGGATGAGAACAAGTCTACCTCACATCTGAAATGGGGGCCTTYTCCTCTTTCCTGTGCCCAGTCTCTTGTTCTGCTTTTGAGTCTCTRTCTTGGGAGCAAGTGCCACTTCTTYCCAGAGTCTGATTTACCACTGCAGTGTGAAGTTACATATTTCTCTTTGTGTGAAGGTGCCATTTCAGTTTTTTCCTTTTGCTCACAAAGGTGGTAGTGAAARCTGCTTCTTTCTCCTCAGAGCAAARGCACAGCTGGGAGGGCTGAGTGGGCATAGCAGGGGAGTTTCCACAAATGAGTAATAACTAAGTCTCTTTTCAGCAGCTTCCACTATTGTCCTTTTTTCCCCCTTCTACATAAAACATTGTGATACSTTAGAGGATGTTGACRCATCCTTCTTTTTCTGAAGTCCTCTAAAAAGTCCAGTTTGCATTGTGTTAACACTCAGTAGTCAATGTTATTCCCTTTCTGGCTCAGGTTTAGTTCCAGGACCTTTGAGGTTTGCTGGTCAAGGATGTGGCATCTTYCTATGTCTGCTGGCTGGATTCAGGTTGGATCCATCCTCTCAAAGGCTGGAAGTGATTGYTCTCTTTCTGGAGAGCTTGTTTCCTTGCAGGGACAGAGATTTTCACTGGATGAATTTACCTGGCAAGGCTGAACAGRTTCTTGGCCTGCTRTAGGTAAGCAGAGCATGTGTGGCTCCTGCTCAAGACATCTTGCTGTCAGCTTCTTAGGACTCACAGCCACAGAGYCAGAAGTGCATGAGACTGAATTTTCTTCACTTGACAGAGGGGWAGTTTCTTGCCACTGACCAGAGTTATCCTCAAAAACTGAATTAATCCATTCCTCCCTTCATTCTTCTCCTTTGGACTGCRGGTTGCAAAGGAGTGASTTGYTCAGAGAGCACAGAGATGTTTCTCAGCAGTGAACCTTTGCCTTGCCTCTTTGCTTTCTTCTAAAAAGTGATGCTGGCTTGGAATCACACAAGGGCTGAGTGGAAATATGTTCCATTTCTTCAGCTAAATCAGCCACAAACAGCTTTTCTSCTTTTATACAGGCTGCTCAAAGCARTGTGTGTCTATTTAAGATGATAAACTTGTCAATTAGGAGCAAAACAGGAAGGTATTTCTTTTCAAATCATGTAGAATTACTAAATAGAATGCCAGAAGCCAAGTCATTTGTTTAATTAGAGCATATTTGGATAAAGTTTAATGATGTTRTCTTTTTATGATAGAATTTGATGTGATTTTTGGTTAATTACATTAAAAAATACTGTCAGATATTGGGGGAAATATTTCAAGTGTGTTAAGCCATAGCCCAGACTGTCATGTTTCAGGGTATGGTGTTTGAAGTGGGGTGTAATTGGTTTATTTTCTTAAACTAATCAAGGTTACAGCAGATGCTGTTTGGATTTTGCTTTTTGGAACTACTTAAACATGTTTCCTTTTTTCAGTGTAAATACTAAGTATCCAAAACTGTGGTTTTTTAAAGTAAAATACAATACACAGCTATTGTTAAAACTGTCCTTCAAAGAGAATTTTTTTAAACGGGCATCATGCTGGTGAAATGGAATACTTTTAACTTGATTTCTCTTCACTAAAATAAAGTGCCTAAATTAGAATGAATTTCTGATAACATCAGAAATTAATTTTATGGGGGCATCATAACATTTGTCACTGACATAATGTTTAAACAGTTTTTAATCATAGAATCACAGAATGTGATGGGTTGGAAGGGATCTTACGATCATCCATTCTAACCCCACTGCCATGGGCAGGGACAGCTTTCACTGGTCACTTACATTTATATAAAATTATATTAAAATAATATAAATATTATTTTAAAATACTTGGAAAAGTTGCTTTTCATTCTTGCTATCCATGTAAGTTGTAAATTGTAGATTGAAACAGTCACTTTTGAGTGCTGTTGGTATTTTTCTTATGTTTTTATAATACAGTCACTGACTTGGGTGAGCTTTCACTCACAGAGTGTTCATGGAAACCAACATGAAAAAAAAGTAGGAAACTGAGTAAATTTTAAGAAATCTCCGCAGCCCTCAGTATTTAACAGCTAGATGTGATTCTTTTAAATCAGATGTGTTGTTTTAAATCAGATGTGTTGGTTTGCTTTCTCCCAGCTGTTGMCACAGAGCCGATTGTGAGGTTCCCGTTTGGCCACGGGGAGGTGATCTCACACAAGCAAACGGCTGAGGCACCTCGGTAAATCGTGCTTGGTGGATTCTCTTTGCTTTAATGCAGGCCCGATGACCTTAACGTGTTCCTTCTTTCTTTTCTCTGATTTATCCTGTCACAGACCTGGAGAAAAAGGAGGAGGAAATGGAGCAGCTGAGAATGGAYTGTGAACACTTCAGAGCCCGTCTGGAAACAGCCCAGGCAGATTGCATGAGAGAGAAGAAGGTAGATTTGCTGCCAGGGTGTTGATAYCTGTGTGTCTGAGTTTTAATAGCAAAAGCAGTAATGATAAAATTTTCATTTTCATGTCACAAAATGAATCCTCAGTCTCAAGAACAATTKGGGATTTCTATCCAAATAGTCATCCATGTCCATGATGACGTGTTGAAGTAAAACACWGGGTATTTGGGAAGATTGTGGCATAGCTGGAATCAAGAGGTCCTTCACAGRATCAGTTCCTGTGAATTTAACATTGCTATAACATATTTGCAAAGAGGACAATAGAAGATAGTTTAAGCAGTGCAATGTCCGGAATGAAAGCAGCCTCTCTTGGTTTGCTGTGAGCTGTGTGCCTTTGTTTAGTGTTAATAGTCTTTCTCAAAGCACCTATTGATCCAATTGCCATGTACAGCTGAGAATCAAAGAGCTATTTCAGGRCTCCTCTTGCTCTGTCAATATTGTGTTTAGTGATTATGAGAGGGGAGATTCTTAACAATTAAGGAATAGCAAAGACACTGACTTCTCTGACTGTGAAACCATTTGGGTTCAAATGAGTCTGTGAGAATSAGGGGTGATTATTTGCTGTAGAAGTTCATTTCCTTGGAGCCATCTTCAGTAGCCAGCAGTTGGGGTTGTTCAGCTGGCATTTGCCAGCCTTGGGATTGCACAGAGACAGATGAACCACAAAACTTMCTTCATTTTTGGAAGGGAATAATGAAGAGCTCAGAAATGCACTGTCAGTGTACATCTGCATAGATGAGACACTCTGGAATGAAGTTTGGTATAATGGAATASTTGTCAATCTGGATATTCATTATTTCAAAATAAATACCCTCTGGGATAGATGTTGCAGTTCAGCAGTAGGTACAGAGTTCATTTTGCTGTGCACTGAGGTCTTCAGTTGCAGGGTAAAATCCCTGTAAAATTGAATGCTATTGCTTTAAATGTTGATGAAGTGAGTCCCACCCATGATTCTTGTTGATACTACAAAATAAAGGGCAGGTGGTTTGGGTTTATGATTTCTTTTGGATGAATTTTACTTAAAGCATGGATAGTTTACTAGGAGCAGTTGTTCTGGTGTTTCTGCTCAAAGCTCTTCCTGTCTCTGCTGTTGTGCAGTGTGTGGCAGTTGTCTGACTGGGTTCTGTTAAATGCCAGGAAGGTGTATTTCAGTGGATTGTGCTCATGATGTTGTGAAGTCCTTCAGCTCTTCAGGTTACAGCAAGATGGTGTGTGTATATGAGTGATTTTTGCTCCTGTTAATCACTTTCCTGGTGTTTTTCATTTGGTTGCTGTTCTGCTCTAGGCATCCTTGTGTAGAGTTTCTGAATTATGTTCTACATATTTATCTTCTGAAGGGGAAGAAAATTACTCACTGAAACAAACATGGAATAAATGCATTTCTGGTTGAGCTGTGTCCTTTTCTGAGGCCGTCATAAATCAACATTTTGCATTCCAAATTCCCTGTGCAGAGCTGTATCCCTGATTAGGGAATTGCTGTGCTTTCTGAACCTGAGCAGAACTTGAAGTGCACATGTTATTCTTGGCTAACATCTCCTTTGTCTGTCTCTTTGCAGTTCCATACTTGGGCACTGCTGTGTTCTTGTGCCTTGACCTTTTCCTGAAGATGGTGGTGTTGCCTAGCACAGGGATTGCTGGCTGATGGGAGCTCTTAGGAGTGGTGCTTCCAGCCAGGTTATTTGCTTKTGCAGGCTCTGTTTATTTTCCTGGCTCTTGCATGTACTATTTTGTTTTCCTTGCCTCCTGTCTTTGTTCTGATGTTGCTTTTGATCTATTAAAAATTCTGGCATTTTTTTCTGTGGCTTTGCATGCTTGTTTGGGGATCTAGATTTGGTATTGCTGGGTTTTACGTCTTACTCAGTATTAGCATCCAAATTCAAAGGAAGTGTAYTAAAGATACCTTTCCCTAAGACTAGGACAGTGTGGAAAAGGCAGGGAGAATACAGGGATTAGGCAGGAAGATGCCTGAGGACATTTTGTGGATGTGCATGGTGGCAGAAAAGCTGATAGGCCTGGCAGTGAGTCATGTAAAAATGGAATTTGGCTAATTCGCTTAAAAACGATCAAAGTATTAAGAAATAAGAGACTTTTCCTGGGAGATTCTGCCTATGGAATCAGCAGCAAGTGTCAGTCTTTTGCATATGTAGGAGAGAGGGAYTCTAGAAACTAAACAGACACAGAAGTCTACCTGAGAAGTTAAACTTGAGCTTTACAAATCCTCACCTGTGTGTTCCACCAGCAGCAGTGCAGATCAGGCTGGTGGTTCAAGAGGCTCAGTGGGCAGCTGGTGACAGAGCACACACAGCTCTGTACTGGTTGACACCATGTTATGTAAATTTTCAGGTGAGTTTACATTTCTATTCTTCACAAACCCTCAACATGCAGCATTGAGGTGAGCCCCAAAACCAACAAGATGCTTGAAGTCTTGATGACAGTACRTGGTTGAAAGTCTTGTTCTGTTTAGTTGCTTTCAAAATGGTCATAGAAAAGATTCCTTCTCATTTCCCCATACTTCATCCTGACAGCCAAACTGGGAAGGCTGAGCTGAGGAAGGTGTTTTCTGCAGTGAATTTGAAAATACCATGTCTGTAAAAYGGGCAGAGTAAGATGCTTCTGTTTTTTGACATTGTGCACTCTGTGATTCTCTTTTAATACTTGAATTAGCATCATTTTCTGGACTGGCCTTGGTCTTTGCCTGCAGCACTGTCTAATACCACCCTACCTGGAGTTAGCTGGGAGCCCACACCCATCCAGAGGCACAGACTGCAGAATCCCTGCCTTGATCTCACTGTCTGTACTGGCTCTAAACTGAGAAGTGCAGCAGCTTTGCTACTCCTGTTGCAGCTGGTAGGAAGCCAGTGAAACCCAGAATCCTKCCCAATTCCATGAGATTCTTCCTGCCAGCTTCCGATGTGACTGAAGAAGAGTACTGCCAAATGGAAGTTGTGCTCTGGTTCTGTAGGGTTGATCTGTTCTCTCTTTATGCTTTGTGGCAAGAACCACTTAGCAGCTCACTTAAGTGATCATAGAATCATTGTGTCACAGAATAGTTTGGGTTGGAAGGGATTTTGGAATTGTGTTACCTCATTCCATCCCCACTGCTGTGGGCAGGGACARCTTTCATTAGATCAGGTTGCTCAGAACCTCATGSATGCACAGTGATGCCTCTGGCAATGGAAGGTCCTCCAAACTTCAAACCTTAGGTGTGTTTTTTGGGGACTCTGTCTTGCTTTACCACTGCTGCTCAGGACTATGCCAACAGAAAAGAGTTGGAAGAGAGRACAGTATTTATTATCCCAGATATCTGTAGCAGTGAGGGCTCCACAGATACCCAGCAACTGTTCCATGTTGGCTAGAGCAAAAACCTGGTTTGAAAACCAAAACAATCCTCCCCTCCTGTAAGATGTTTCTTGTATCTTTTGGAAGGTGTCAGGGAAGGCTGGCCCCTGATGCTGAAATCCCCTCTCTCTTGAAGAGACATGGAGCTGTTTGCTCAGGGGGAGATGTCTCCTATCAGGCTTTTCCAGGTGCCACTCAGTCTCYGTGGGTCACTTGGTTTGACCTTGGGAACAGCTTCTGGTTCCTGTCAGCCTGCACCACTTAGAGACAGCTCAGSAGAGAAGGAACAGGTCTGCAGCTCCTCTGGGTTACCCTCCATTTCAGAGGTGGCCATGATTGTGTTTCTTGTTCTGTCCCTTAGCCTAGAAACTTGGTGTGGGAGACGTGAAGTGCAACCCAAATTTCCYGTTCCAGGAGAAGCTGGAGCTGCGGCAGCAGCTGAACGAGGCCAAGCAGCAGCTCCTGCAGCAGGCAGAGTATTGCACAGAGATGGGAGCAGCTGTGTGCACCTTGCTCTGGGGGGTATCCAGCAATGAGGAGGCTGTCAAATCCATCCTAGGAGGAGTAAGTATGGCAGGTGAATACTGACCCYTGGGAATGCTCTCAGGCCTTTAAAACGAGGGCTTTGCTGTTAAATACACTTTAAGGATGTATTTCAGAAACTGTCTGGACAGCAAAAATGTTTTCTGGTTTGCATGTTCTTTGGGAACCATCCATTCTGGTTTAAGAAGGGTTGGAGCTGTGAAGTGTTATGAGTAAATGCAGTAATTATTTATTTTGTTTCCAAATGAGGGTTATCTGTATCCCACCACACAGCTGAACTGGAAGCAAGCACAGTTAGCACAATGTAAGTATCTTCACAAAGACAGAAGGAGAGAATAGTTCCTGGGCACATGTAGGAGTTTCCTTTCCTGTKGAGAGCTTGGAGGAGCTATTTCTGTGGAGAAAAGATAGATCCATTGATTCTCAACTTCTTTAAATCTTTCTGCTGCCTTAATACATGAATGACTCTTAGACATTTAGAGACCCTCACTGCTCATGATTTAATAATAAATCATCAATGTTAAACATGGGAAAGTAGAAATAAAAAACAACAAAAAACTAAAACCAATAACAAACCACAAAACCAAAACAACAGTTAATGACAATGGTAGTATTGCAACTATCACAATTTCACTGCCAAGTGCAGCTGATGGAATTAGGAGGGACTAGAGCAACAGGCCTGATACAAATAYGATTTTCATTCTTGACACTGCCAACATGAGAAGGAATTGCTGTTTTTAATCTGATGCCACAGTTTCTTTTGGCTTGATTTTTCAGCAGCATGATGAACAGCTGAGTGAATAGGATTAGCTCATTACAGTAAGTGATAAACCAATGTGTTTGTAAGAGTTGTTCTAGCTGGGTGTTTCAAAATACAGTCACAACTTGATATTGGATATTAGAAAGCTACACAGTGATGCCTTATTATTAATAACTTCTGATGATTCCAAATCCAAGCAGCAGCAGTTATTAGGAAAAACATCTGTAAAACACTGTATAAAGCAGTTAAAATTTAAAGAACAAGGCTGGTTGTTGAAAGCAGTYCTAAGTATTAATATTCAGTTGAATTAGTTAAAAGCAAAATTGTTGCCTGAAATTTGTTGGAAGGTAAAAAAACCCAACTGTGAAGATGCAATACTCTGGGAGTTAGGTTGGTTTGAAATGCAAAATACTTCTCCTAGTCATTTCCAGCAATCATTAAAGCCTGTTGAACTGCTGCACTTCTGCTGAAGATCAGAGCAACATTTAGGGGCATCATTTTCTTGGGATGGTGTTCACATGACACTGTAAGAAACGTGCCTGGGCTTACAACGGGACTCCCAGGAAAAGCATAAATGGATTGTGTGGCATTGTGTCAACCACAGATTGCAACTGGCAGTGAGTCAGGTCATTAAAAGATGATGGAGATTTGTCATACAACATAATTGGTTTGGGTTATTTTGGGACAAGTTGTACAGCTTGGAGCTCCTTCTCTCCTCCCCTGAGAAGGTGCTGTGAGCTCATCCACGGAAATGGATGAGAACATCAAGGGTGCTTTGAAACTGTTGCTGATATTTGAGCACATGGGGAAGGTGGCATCAATTCAGAATCATGTCATGCCTTACAGAACAATGCCCAAGCTTTTTGCARCCTTTGAAGCAACACAGAAGTAGGTCTTTCTTCCAGTCCTGTAATGTAAATGGACTGAAATGATAGTGTCCAATATCTGCTTTGTGTCCATAAGGGTTGGGAAAATCAGAGCTTAAGCAGCAGGTTTGAAATGTGACACAGGTGGTTCTCAAAGCAGTGGGGGAGAGGTGCCTGCTGCCTTTGCCCATGTTCCTAGAGAGAATTTGAAGACACATCCAGAGAAGCACCATGAGAGAGTTTTCAAGGTTTCCTACCTGTGTGTACCAAAAAAAGAAGTAAATTAATTCCCATGAGATTGTTTTGGATGTCTTTCAAAAAGCTTCAGCCAGATATGACAGGCTTCTCACATGGAAATACAACCTGGAGGTTTGATTTCAGAGCAGTATCAAGGCTTGCTTCARCTTGAGAAATCTTGGATCCTACAAAGTGTTCTGCTATTTCAGTTGTCTGATATGGTGACAATGACTTTATATTTTGTGGCAACAATTTTTCAYGTTACCTGGAGCTTTCACACAGGAGCTCCACAGACAGCAGAGGGTTCATTGCACCATCTGAGCTCARGCACCTTAATGGCTGCTTTCAGAACTGTCCTTATCTCAAGATATGTGGGTGAGACATTCTTCAGCCCCATGGAAATGCCTCAAGTTAATGAGGGACTGTGCAGACTGTTCAGTGTTTGCTATTTATAAACCTGATGGGTCTCTGCTGGAGCTCAGCACTAGCTGAGTAGTGGCTGTGTGGAAAGGAGGATCAGCAGAGAGGACACCAGTGAAACCTCAAGAGGTTGGCAGATAGAAGATTTCTCTTGTTTTCTGTGCATCATACCAACTACTCAGGGTGCTTAGTACCCCCATGTTCCCATGTGGATGTTCATTTTCCTAATCACTTGTTGGGCACTTTATCTTCTCTCACACCCTCTTGCTTCTTGAGCTATAGTCAGTACTTGTGCTAAAATTGCTATCTCTGAGGAGTGGTGTCCATATRAAAACTGCAGCCAGCACATGCAGAATTGCATTTATCTTCTTTCTCTTTCTCCATGATCCCTTCCGTCCTGTTGTTCTGGGGCCACAGCATCATTTGTGAAGATACTGTGAGCCTGCTTTTTGTCCCCTCTTGCTGAAGTCACCCCACAGGAATGGTACATCTTCAATGTGGTGAATGTGCAGCAGTGGAGGAATAAATAAATGTTACCACTAGCTTTGCACAGTGTGAAAGCAGTAATTTTGCGAAAGTATTAAGATTTTCATCATTTTACAAAATGAATAAAAGTTCAGGCATTTCTTGAACTCTCCCATTGGGTCACTGCTGGGAATGACTAAAAGTTTCAACTGCTTCATGAAACAATTGGAAAAATTATTAAAGACACTGGGAAACCCAGCATTATGGGCTCTCTGCCACACTATTTTGGTTATGAAAGCCTTCATCCTCTGTGTGAAAGAGAGTTCCAGCAATGTTTTACTAGTCAGAATTACCAATAAASAGGAACAGGTCTCTCCATCCTTCTTGTGGACTCTGCACCTCAGGCCAGGCTCTTTGACCTGCCCTGAGCTTTGAACCAGGTGGTGCTCCCTGAGCTGAGACACCTCCAAATGGAGCAGGATTGCAGCTGARGGGACAAGGCTGTCCCATCATTCCAGCCTGTGCTCCTGTTGGTGAACTCTGCTGTGGTGATTGTTTYTTCTCATATGACAGGGTTGACTTAAATTCATCCTGTGACCCAAGAGAGACCTCCATTTCCTTTTCCAAAGAACTTCTGCATAACCTGTTACTCTCCATGCTGTATTGAGCAATTAATGAGTCCTGCTCATCAGGGTCCATTTGAAATCTCCTTTTTTTTCCCTGGGGACTTCATTGTTTTCTTAGGAATTTCATGTTAAGTCTTCAATCTTCAGCTGAAGTAGGCCAGGAAAATGTGAAACACTTGGTGCAACTGCTGCAAAACAAAGAGATAATAGTCTCACTTCGATAATAAACTTTAATTCTACTGGTTGATTATATATTATTGTGTGCTTAGGAGGTAGAGGTGCAGTAGTTCAGTTTTAGGAATAAATGTAGCATTGAGTAGTTTTCTGTTTTCCTCTGAGGTTTCAAATGTTGGGGGATCAAACATGTCACTCAGTGAATAGCTGGTATTTTCTGTTGTTTATTTGAAGTAACTGGATGTTTTAATAATTTGGAAGATTGACCAGTTTTRCTGTAGCATCTGATAATTATAGTTGCAGTAGTGTGTGAAATCTTTCTTCTCCTCCATACTTGCAGAATAAAGCAGTAAAGTTTTTCACAATCACTGCCCAGACCATGGAGAGCTTTGTGAAGTCATTAAGTGAAGACATGAAACAGCAGGATTTGGATTCTGAGGAAAATCAGTTTGTATTGGCTTTGGCAGGGATTGTAACAAGTAAGTTAATGTTGTGTCTCAGAATAGTGTTCCACACCTACTGGGAATGTGGATTGCCTCATAGGAGCTGCAGTAAATACAGCTTTTCAAAGTTAAGTTGTCARTGTTGATATCTTGGGTGACTTTCTAGTTTTCTAAAGTTGTAGCAAATTTTGTTACTGACACTTCTGTTACAGGCACTTCTGTGCTGCCCCTGACATTGGTAAGGATTAGACAGGKAAGAGCCCTTGAGTTCTGAAAATTCCCTATTGCATCCCTCAGTCTGGAATGGAACAAGGACCATTGTACCAGTCCTGGATGCTCACATTAATTGGTACTCATTGAACAATGAGTGAATCACCAGTGATGCCAACATCTACAAGATCACAGATTGCCAGTGCTGCTGTCTGTAGATCAGTAGTAGATCAGCCCCAGCTGAAGGCATGGACTAAGGATTTTGAAAGTGCTTAAAAATTTTGTTACTGTCARATACAGTGCACTTTCACTGTATGAGAGAAGTAGAAGGTTATAAAGCTGACTTCTCCATACTAAGTATTTTTTTAGGGCCAGAAAATAAATAAAATATCTGTTGTAGAATGACTGTGCTTGGTTTGGGAGGCTGTGAGGCACAAGGTTGGTAYATCATCTGAATTTCTGTGAAACTGTAACTGCCAAAATTACACCAAAGACATGATGCAAGAGAGGCAAAACAGTGGATATTGGTATAAATAAGTGAATCTTGAGTGAACAGCTTTTCTGAATGTAGGATGTCAATAAAGATAAATAAAAGAATACAATTATTATGTGATGCATTATGCCACTGTACTGAGTAGGGGGCAGGTATAAGGGAAAATAATAAAGTCATGTCTGCTTTGGAACAGTAGCCTTTGGAAATAATTTTGTCTTTTGGTTTGTGCTTGAATTATGCCACACTTGCAAAAGGGTAGGATGAAAACTTTTGAGTAGATGTTCATAAGAGTTTTGGTTATGTGACATGCCAGGTATATTGAATTAAGTGGTTGTAAAACTCTGCAGTCCTGTTCCTTTGAAGTAGAACTTATAATGATAGGTTTTGTTTAAGTCAGACATAACCTGTGGGTGAATACAGCCTTTTGTCTCACAATTTACTGTGCTGCTATTGGGACACTGGGCATTCTGAGCAAAAGCTTTGGTTCCCAGTGCAGAATTTTGAAGGAGCTTGACCAGTGTTTGTTGCTCTATAGGTGAATGTAGCCTGAAATTCATATCAATGCCAGAGTTCATTCTTCACAGCTCACCTGTCTATTCAATGATCCTGATAATTAGCAGAAGCTTTTGTTTGCAGCCTGATTTTTGGTGGTGTTTTTGCTTTCCCACAGACGTGGCTGCGCTGGCGTGTGGCCGYGAGTTCCTGGTCAGCTCCAGCCGGGAGTTGCTGGACACGATGATGCAGCTCCTGGGAGACATGAAGCCAGGACTCTGTAACAAATTCAAAGTGTATGTTGGCTTTTTTTTGCCCCTTTCCAAKGAAATGCATKATCTTGCAGTGCAGCTCAAGTGATGGCAGTAGTTTTCCCAYTCCYCTGTTATTCCTTTCCTGGAGAGGAAACRTAATTTTTGGAAGTTCTTTTCCCARKAGCATTCCTTGCAGATACACTGGGRTTGACTATAAAGCTTTATCCGGGTTTTGTGTCTCTTGGGAAGTCTCTTAAGCACCATGATATTGTAAAGGTGAGCAGGGGGTGCCCTCTTCTAGTTTGGGAGGGGGTCATGGGTTTGGTGTGAAACAAGGAAGGTGTGAGGTCAAGTTGTACAACAGAGAAGATGTGAGAAATGTGAACGCATTTTTGCTCTCTTCTAAGATGAAGTATTAAATGTCACATGTCCTTAGTGAAGAAAGTGAGTTATGGATCTGCTAAGAGCAAAAATTCAATCATTTTAGGCTCTTCAGCAGCCAGACTCAGCATACACTTCAGTTTGTRAGGGGCAATGCCTGTAAAGTGACCTTGCAATACAGCTTTAAAGGCAGGGCCCTGTTGCACAGTTCAGCTACTGCAAAAGTGCTTTCCAGCTGATGGAGAGATTAAATCAACAATTGTCTTTGCCTTTTTCTCCAAGACCTTACACACTGAGGAAATAYGGCCTTGACTGAGCAAATTACTGTGGCTTAACAAGTGGCTCTTCTGCAGAACTGTGGGCACTGCTCCTGCACACCTGGTTCCTTTGTTCATGAAGGTGTTTGAGCCACTGGGGTGGTGTTTTCATAAATACACAATCAGCTCATTCCCCAGGCAGCTGTCCCAGCTCAGTGACAAACAGCAGCCCTGCCAGCTACAGGAACCTGACCACATCCAGGCACACATTTAGGCAGCTTGGATGTGACAGCCATGAAATCAGGCTCAGTCTGCACTTTGGAGAGGTTTTATCTTGCCCAAAGCTCAGCTGTCAGAGAGGGGGATGTCAAGCATTTGCTGACTGACTGGGCTCTTTCCCCCAGTCCCTGGGAGATGGTGCTGCCAGGTGATTGCTCATGTGAGGGGGAGCAAGGTGCCCTCTGAAGGTGTTTGCCTCTCCCTGTGGGGTGGTGAGGGGAAAGCTSAACAGCCTGTGCTGTAGATAGTGGCCTGATGATTTGAGATCAGTTCTTTACTCTGTTTCCCAAGCCTTGGGCTTGAAGGTCAGTGGTAGTGGTTTTTTGATAACATCCCAACTGAAAGGATTGTATGAGAATCTGAATTTACAAAAGAAAAAGTAATTTGTGCCTTTATCTGTAGAAAATATCAAACCAACCAAACAGACAAAACCAAAAAACAACCCTGAAAAGAGGATCCATAACTGTTTCAGAATCTGTAAAAGGGATAAAAATAAAAGAGGACTTTGAGAGGGGGAGGGAAGATGTTCCCCCACACACACTCTGAATTTCAGGTGGATATGTGTCTATGGGTCCAGATAAACTGTTTTTGATCAYTTCATATTCTATTAATGTAATTGGATTTGAGGGCCTTTCTTTTGAGTTTATATCTTGAGTTGCTTGTTATTATATTTCAAAATCTGCCTGCTTTGAAGAATTACCCATGGTGTTGTAAACTTGGCTGCCAATACAGCACTGCTGGTAAAATACACACAGAGCAATCCTGTGAGGTGGCAGGGAATCCAACAGGGACCAGCTTTGTGGGCTGACAAATGGAGGGAAGCTTGGATAAAGGTGGCTCAGGGTGGTTGATAAGTGAGAAATATTAAGTRTATGTTACAATAGCTTGAATGCAGTGCAGTGATGACATTTGCTGGTATCCCACAGAACCAACATTTTTCTTTCCTTGCTCTGAGCTTGCCATTGGATTAGAAAAAAAATTTACTGTGTTCTGACATTAGAGCAAATGCCAGAAAGGACATTTTTGTGGCCTTGCCAGAGAATGAGGGAGCCTAATTTGCTCAAATGTTTTAGTGCAAAATGTTTCCCTGTGTTTGTCTTTCATGTCCATAATAAAAAAAAAAAAAAATTTTTTTATTGGCCTCTGTGTGTGTCTTGTCACTGTTCAGTTTAAAAAACCTGTTACTAACTAACACTAGATTTTTTTYCTTATCCTTTTGTGTGTTTTACAGTTTCCCAGCCCAGAGAAGAAGGGTTTTGAGGGGTTGGTTGATTTGTTTTTTAATTGTTCTTTGCATGTAACAGCATTTTCATAAGCAGATGTGTCAGAAGAATTCCCTTTTCTCCTCCCATAGGGAACAAAAGCCAGGACAAAATGAAAGATAACTGTGAGATAAAGTTATGAAGGTTGCCATAAATTCTAGTGCAATTTCAAAGTGAGGCGAAGATGGACTCTGGAGTCATCATAAATAATGTTTACACATACATTTTTATATATATTCATACAGACTGACACGTTTTTAAAACTACACCTCACAGATGAAAGGGTTCATTATTCTGGAAATGCAATGTSTTTTTCTTAAAGCATCACCATGGTGTTACATAGGAGGACATCAACTTATAATTTCATCAGCTGAAGAAAAAAATTGGTTTTTAATTTTACAAGCTGTGGCTGTCTTTTGCTTAGTTCTGAGGTTTTATGATTATTTTCTAGCTTTTATTTTMAAAAATGTTTTTCAYTGATGTGTGACAAATCAGGRGAAACTGTGAGTATCACACACAGCAGTTTCAAAGTAAGCTGATAAAGAGAGGGATTATCTTTTCTAGTTCTGGCACTCCTGTGTTCTATTTGRATGAATATATAAACAAAAAAATTACAGGGAGAACCTGTCACTCCCAAACTGCTGTGATATCCACTGTAGTCTGGAATAAATAATTCCCAGGCATGAACCTGAGTGCTGAGACTGAAATCTCAGGGGTGTCCTTGCCTTTCTRAAATAGCACATGTGAAAGACTTCAGGTTTTCTTCTCACTGGTGTAGGGTTTGTTCAGTGTTTGGAATTGTTACACAGTCAATAAACATTGACATAATTGTTTGTAGCTGTAATTAAATGGTTAAGAATATTCAGCTTTGCTTTTGTGGCAATTGAAAGTAGYCAGTAAAGAGACATATTTAAACATAATAGTACATTTTGTATACTAATCCCATGTATTAACAAGACAAGAAAGGGTTTTAGCTGTGCATTTRGTTTTAGATTTCAAAGAAAGCATTGACAGAGTAGTACAAGATGTTAATTAAATTTGGCTTGACTAAGAGGAAAGATTATTAAATGAATAATTAAGGATCACTCCACATTTTAGAAAAAAMCACTAGAAAGTATTGTTTATCCAGTAATCACTTGTGTCAGGTTTGCTTCAATAAGCACTTTTGCAATTATTATTGCAAAAAATACTTATTAAATGTGCTGATAGTGGAGGTGAAGGGGGTTATAAAGGGCCTRGAAATGCTTTACTGTTGTGCCTAGGTGAGTGTGTTTAATTAAATGTGCTGTTRCATATGAATGTGCCACTGCATTGGCTTGTGGGCTGTTCCAGCACTCCAAAAACCTYAGCACTTCCCTGGATCACCACCACCAGTCCCTTTTGTCTGCACAAAGCAAACAAGTGAAACAAAAATACAAACACAGCAGTGCCTTTGTACGTCATTTTATTTCTAACTGCAAATGTCAAACAGATTAAGGGTGAAAGACATTCTCAAGAAATGTTAACATTGCCATTATAAGATGATGGTTTATTGATCATTTCCATTCTGGCTGATTATAGGTAGTGCWGTGCTCTTTTGTCAGGGCTTGTTCTGGGAGCCCAGAGCTGCAGGGGCTGGATGAAAAGCAGTGTATGGGCTGCAGCAGCTGCAATTTCACATCCAGAGACCTCTCCCTGCTTGGCAGAGGCCACTGCTGCAGAGGATTTAATAAATCTGCTCTTCCCTCTTTCTCCTCCTTAATAACTGAGGTGATCAAACTCAGAGCACATAAATGAYAGCTCTTARAACTCAGTTTAGCCTRCAATGGGTCACTGCCTTTCCTGCTTTCTGAAGGTGTCCAYAGTGTYCAAAAGTCTSYTGGTGGCATAGCAGAGGTGTGAATTATCMTTTCCCTTTTGGAATTATCMTTTGGAATKATCATTTCCCTTTTGTTTGGACATGGTGGCAGTGCAGTGACACACAGGTTTCTCTCAGGCATGAGAGGGAGCAGCAGCCAAGCTGGCTCCAGAACAGGGAACATTCCAGCCCCTCCCTGAGACCTTCTTACTCTTTTCCATGTGTTTGGAATATGTGATTTAACAGTAGAAACAAAGGTTTGCACAACAYCACTTGTACATAATTTGAGATTTATCTCTGTTACCAAAATGCAAATTATTAGCACAGGCTTCTTTATTGGTACATGCTTGACACAAATGCCAAAAGATGTTGAAGCAAATCAAAGGTCATCACATCTTTTCTCTTTCAATTCTAGGCTAATGCTAATGTCACTTTACAATGTGAGTATCAACTTGAAAGGCTTGAAGTACATCAGTGAAAGTCCAGGTTTYATTCCCCTGCTTTGGTGGCTGTTGAATGGTAAGTTGCTCTAAGAACCTTGTAAAAACTGTGACTTTCAGGATTTTGTAGATTGGCAGTAGGTGTTGTAAATTACAAACCAGAAATTTATATCTGAAACCTGATCAGATTTTGACAGAATRAAAGTAAACAAAAAGGGCAAATAGCTGGAGGGGGAAGATGTGCATTTCCCACAAAATTTTTGGCACTGTGTGCAATATTCCATTAATGTAAAATTTAAGGGTGGATTTAAGAATAGGGAACAGAGGAATTTGATGAAGTGGTTTWAAAAAAAAGCCACTTGTGTCTTCGCAAGTAAAATAATAAAACTTGAGGGGAAACACTACATACTGTCACTGCCACTGCCACAGGAAAATGTACACATTTTGGGGGAAGAAGTCAACTCTGTAACTTCACCATTGCAGAAGTGTCTCTCTGAAGAGAGGCCTTGTGCTCTAACAGGATTTGGGGYTGCAGGGCTGGAGAACTATTCCCAGCTGTGCTTTTGGCCAGCGCAGGGCCCCAAGGACGTCAGGGACTTGTGTTGTCACTGTCAGGTACACGAGTGACATCAAGGCCCTGCTCTTTGGGAGGCTCCAAATCCCTGTGCAGGAGCCAGCAGGGATTGMTGTGTCCTGTGTTGGTCTGGGCTGGCAGCTGCATGCTCAGCTCGTGAGGGACAGCAGGGGACAGAGCTGTGACAGTGCCCTGCCTGAGCTTCCTCAAGATTTATGAGGATATTTTGGTGTGTAGATAGCACTGGGGAGGTGAATTATCCCTCTGTGCTACTAAAACCTTGCTGRAGTATGACTGCTAAATACTTGGAGCAGCTGAGAGAGGTTGCATCTGCTTTTYCCAGACATTATTTTGATGCTGGATTTTTGAAAAAGCTTTGGTTAGGCTTGGTAAACTTGAAAGCTCTTTGTACAGCTCATGGTTCCCTTAGCTGTTTTACAGAAAATGTAGCTGCTCAAGCTTTTCATCAAATAATTTCCTGCTGTGGAATGCCACAGGCTCTCTCTTCCAAGGTCTCAGGAAATTAAGTAATCCTTGTAAGGGAAAACACCATTTCTATAGGGGCTTTTAATATATTTTGATAAAAATGGGATCCTCAGAGAACATTAAACACATGGTCTTTTGTTCAGCTGTGCTTTGAAATTTTACATGTCTTAGTGCAGGTTTTCCTTTTAATTTATGTTGRCTAATATATACATAAGCTCTTCTAGCAAAAAAATACCAACCCAAAGCACCCTCAAAGAATCCTCTGTGACTGTGAGTTCCCAAATAATGCCCTTCCAATTGTTTGATAAAACAAAAAAGATAGTCATTTGATGCAGTCTGTTGTCTGAAAAAGGCTCCTAGGTCAAGTAAGAGGATGAAACAGGAAACATTTATAATTAATTTGCAGCTACTAATGGAAAAAATGGAAAGGCTACTCTGCAGTTTGGAAGTGCTAATTGTTTATGGCTGGATTGGAGAAAGAAGGATGATCATGACTAATTCCTTGCTTTTTGATAATAAACTTCTCCAGTTACAGTAAGGGAGGAGGATTCTCAGATAAAGCAGTTCTGCAGGTTCAGATTGCTGACTTTGGAGGAAGTCTGCTTACTGTCCAGAGAGAGCTGGCTGGTTTGGATATCCAGTTTGGATATCAGATGAGAGGTCAGATCCAAGACCTGATCTTGTTCCCATCATTTTGTGTGAGATCTCTGCAGTTTTCCAACATTTAATCTATTCCTAAGTRTCTCTTCTTGGAAAATTCAGCAGCTTCCTCCCACTCTTGCTCCTCTCCTGTTTCCCTGAGCAGCATCTTCAGGTTCTGCCAGCCAAGATTCAGCTCATTAGCACCTGGAGCTGCTACAGTGTAAGGTCCTGTTCTTTCCATGTAGGAGAGTGGAGCACTGCCCTGTGCTGGCAGAGCATCCTGGACCTGCTGCCTGCCTGCAGGAAGCTTCTTCAAAGCCTGTTTTGGTTATGACATGACTCAGCTTTCCAGTTCTGTGTGCYTTTATCACCATTCCCACTAAGAGAGGCCCCAGAAATCATCCTCTGATTTTTTAAATTTTATTTTCAGGGAATCATCCTGTTTGCTTTTCCCTTGCTTTTCCATTTGCTTTTCCATTCATTCTACAAGTGTCCATGACCTCAGCCTGTACATCAGGCCCATCTTTTTCCAACTGCCTTGTATGCAGCTGATAAATCTCTCCAGGTTCTCAGTCTCTGCCCATCCTTGTTCCTTGAAGAAGAATTTCCTTTTCATTAAATGAAGAGAGAAAATAATTGACTGCTGTATCTGAAGCAAAGAGGGATTTGATTCAAGTTGTCTCACAGCATTTTTGAAGAGACAGAAATGTGCCTTGACATTGAAKACACTGATTGGAAGAGAAAGAAGGGAATAAATATCTAATAAAGGCTCCTAGTGGAGTAAGAATGTTAACAGCAAACTGTCCTACTGTCTTTGGGAAACTTGGATGAGCTGCTGTGAGTTCATGTTCACTAACAAGAGTTCTTAATAGCTCTTTCTGCTGGAGACTGCACTGATCATAGGAGAAAACCAAATGTTTGACACAATTTTTGAAGATAATGCAGTTCTCTGTAGTTTTAACACTTCATGAGGAGGGCTGTCTTTTTCTTCCTTTTATTTTTCCTACCTTTTTTAAACTTTCTAAAAGATGGACACCCTTCAATAACCAACACTGATCACTGAATCCTCTGTGTAGGTATCAGCTGTGCCTGCCTACATCTTGATGCCAGCATCAAGCACATGAGTGATGACTCAGATTTCTGTCTGTGGAGCAGCTTGTGGGATCAATAGAGTTCTCCTCTTGTGGAGCACCATTTGTTAGCAGAGCAGCTGTTCCCATCTTGGACAAAGTAGGCAGCTTTAGTTTCCTCCATCAGCTGCTGTCCCTGTGTTGTTGTCCTGGCTGAGGGCTTCACATAACCTTCACATTTAAAGAAACCTTGTCCCCAGCCACAGAAAAAGAAGCCTTTATCATTTTGGGTAAAATCTGCCTGAGAATTGTCAATATTTTTTTTCTGGTGTTTTTCATCTAAAGATGCAGTAAGACCTCCATTTTGTAAGTCCCAAAGAAGTGCATTGGAACATTACTCTTCCAAGGATCTCTTGAAGATTAAGAAGTAACAATCAGCTCAGGTACTAATAWTAAAGACCAAATTCAATGTTCTTAATTTTTGATCATGCAGAATCTACCAACAAATGAGTGCTGGAAAAAAGGATTCTAGGGTCTTCTCTACTTTCTCTATTTTGTTTTTTTTCCCCACTTTCCTTTTCTTTGAATGCAGTTTAAAAATTTTGCCTCTTTGGATCCTTCAGAAAGCATGGAATTCAGAGACACTTTGTCAGTGACATTTCTTGTCCATAGCTGGGAAATTGCTCCAAGTACTTCATTAAACAAAACAAAAAGAGACATAGGACTAATTTTAGATCTTGCCCTTCAGTTTCCTCTGCCACAGTTCCATGTGGAAATCCAACCTTGTTTATCCAAATTCTTTGCAAATGATGGTCTCTATTAGAAATGCTTGTATGAAGCACATTCTCACTTTGCTGCCTGCACCCTCAATATTTGCTTTTCATGACTAACTCTGAAGCTTTCTAATGCCATGCTCTTCTGTCTGAATTCATTATGGCTGTGAGAGCTTTTGAAATTTCAGGTTATTTGCATGGCAGCATGTCATTTAAAAAACATCTGGACAAACAGAACYGTCATATTTATAAACTGATGTCTGTGTTAAAACAAATATTGGTTCATAAATCAAAACCAGTCTTTCAAGTGCTCAACAATTTCATMTTCTTCTCATAGAATATGCTGAGTTGGAAGGAACCCATCAGGATCACTGAGTCCAGCTCCTGACCCCACAGAACATCTCAAGAATCCCACCATGTGCCTGAGAATATTGTCCAAATGCTCCTTGGACTCTGGCAGGCTTGGGGCTGTGACAGTTTCCCTATGGAGCTTATTCTAGTGCCCAGCCACCCTCTGGCTGCAAAACCTTCTGATATCCAGCCTRAACCTCCCCTGACTCATCTTCATGCTGTTCTTCAGATGATGAAATCAGTCTTAAGGAGAGGATTGCCCTTTAAGACCACATCCACTTGGGTAAATGAAGGGATGTCAGCTCTGATGCAGAGTTCCCTGAGCCTCAGTTATCTGGGAGGCTGGAAGAGTGGMCAGGGCAAGTCTCATGGAATGCTTGCCTTTTTCCATATTCATACTTTTCCATACTCAGCTGCTTGCCTGGATGGAGTTCTGGGCTGTCTTTGCCATCTGAGCAGGAGCTTCTTGACAGGGTCCTTGCTGTGCCTAACAACTCCTGCAAATTGATGTTCTGTGAGGAGCGGTGTTACCCATCAGCTACAGAGCTCTGGGCAAACTCCTGTTCACCCTTATCCCCTGAGTAGAGGCCAGGCAAATTGGGATTAAATTGCTGCTTCAGTTTGGATCCTGGGAGTCTCTCTCAAGGATTTCCCTGATAAAAGCATGACAAACATGTCTGTAGGAGAGTGGGGAATTTTCCTTAGCTGAACTCCATGTGGGAGCAGCCACCCAGCCAGGGAGGAGGAGACTGATGGAAACCCAGCTGTAGCACAGGACAAAATTTTTGAAGAGAGAAAGTGCATTTGTGTCTGTAAGACTTGCTGCAGCAAATTGGTCTTTCTACTTTGGTGTTCTCCCTGCTCCTTCCCCTCAGAGCATCTTTACCACAACATTTCTTGTCTCCTCAGGCCTATCAACAGTACAGAMATGTCTGGAAAACTCTGCTGCTGCTGCCTCAGCCCTGCCAGCACTGGCAAAGCAAAGGGATCTCACACGGGGGAAGCCGTGGCCGTGGCTGCCTCTGTTGGATGTGCTGTGAACACAGACAGTCTGACAGGCTCATTACAGGAAAGGCTGAGAGGCAGATCACTCCTTCCTGCTGGAATCAGACAGGAATTGAATTGAATAATATCTACAGCAGTGGTAGGAAGCTTTTTGAAATTGTAAAGTCATAGAATGGTTTAAATTGRAAGGGAGCTTAAAYGGCATCTTGTTCCAACCCCCCTGYTGTGGGCAGGGGCATCCTTCCACTTGGCCAAGTTGTTCAGAAGTACATCCAACCTCATTTTAAGCAGTTCCAGGGATGAGGTATCCACAGCTTCTCTGGCCAACTTGTGYCAGTGCCTCATCACACACATAGTAAGGAATTTCTTCCTAATATWTAATCTAACCTTCCCCTCTTTCAGTTTAAAGCCATTGCCCCTTGTCCTGTCACTACATTCCCTTGTACAAAATCCCTCTCCAGCTCTCTTCGAGCTCCTTTAGACACTGGAAGAGGCTCTGAGGTCTCTTTGAAACCTTCTCCAGGCTGAACAGCCYCAACTCTCTCAGCCTGTCTCCACAGCAGAGGTGCCCCAGCCCTCTGATCATCCTTATGTCCCTCCTCTGGACTCACTCCAACAGATCCACATCATCCTTATATTGTGAGCTCTGGGGCTGGAGGCAGCTCTGCAGGTGGGGACTCACCTGAGCAGGGCAGAGGAGCAGAATTCCCCCCTCCCCTGCTGCCCACAGTGCTTTGGATGCAGCCCAGGACACTTTTGGTTTTCTGGGCTGTCAGTGCACGTGGCCAGCTCCTGTCCAGCCTCTCATCCACCCACAGCCCYGAGTCCTTCTCAGGGCTGCTCTCAATCTCTCAAGCCTGTGCTTGTGCTTGGAATTGCCCCAGCCCACGTGCAGGACCTTGCACTTGGCCTTGTGAACTTCTGTGCTCTTGTACCCAGGCACAGCTGTAAGCAGTGTGCTGGCAATAAATCTTGCATTCAGGTGGCATGGGGATGGCGTGGCCACGTGKAAATTGAGCTCAACTCCCAGCCAATTGTKGATAAGCTGTTCAGCATTGATGTAATGCAATTACTTCAACACTGCAGTAGGGGACAGTTCATCGGAGAGCCTGGTGCTAATGACAGATGTGACTAAAATCCCTCCACGTTATCAGCTGCCTTTTGTCAGTGGCTGAAAGCCAGTGACATCAAACTGAGCTGGCAGCTCTCAGGACGTCAGCAAACTCCAGCAGTCTCAACACCTTGCAGAAATTACATCAGCACCTTATGATGGTGGCAGGTTTGTGCTACACCCGTGATCCTGGCTGAGGCAAGCAGCTCGACTTCTCCCCCTCTCCTCCAGAAATAATAGTGATAGGTTTGAAATTGGAGTTRGAGATGTGTGTGCTGGTGGTTGGGAGGATGTGATGCACTGATTTGATTACAGCTAAAGGATTTTTTTTTGATCTTGTACAAACAAAATGTTACTCAGCTAGTGTAGAAATGACTAAATCTGGAAGCTGTTGACATAAATATAATGCTGAATAATGAAGATTCCTTACATTTCTCTGAGTGCTTTGTAGACAGGGCTTTTAGAAAACATCCCTAATGATATTGGAGACAAGAGAAAGATTTCTCTGGTATTCTTTTTAAATCCTCTTAGGAAACATGATTATCCTCAATAAGTAGTATTCTCAAAACCACATGTAATCCTCAGGGAGTGTATTTTAAGRCATATGTATTTATTTAACTCAGAAYATCTCAGAATACATTCAAAACAATGGCAATCTGAGGTTAAATGTGTATTAAGTCATCTTCTGGTGCAGGATCATTTCCTTCCTTTGCTGGATGCCCACGTGCCTAATCTGTTCTTCATTTGAGTGACTCAAGCTGTTGAGCTTCCCTGGCTGCTGCTGGAGATTCTTCCTAGAACCTCTCTGCTCTTACTGGAAAACATTCTTGTTCATCAAGCTGGAAATCATTTCCTAATCTCCTACAGATCCTCATTTTCTTGGCTCCCCTGCTAAGGCATCTCCCCTGATCGATTCTCTAATTTCTACAGCCTTTAAACACTTGCAGATAATAATAATATTGATTCCTGTAACAGTATTAGTAACAAAGCTCTTTTCATCTTACATATATGAAGCTTCCCAGCAGTTGTGCAAGCCATTAAAAGTATTAGTGGCTTTATTTTGTGGAGGAATAATGTCACACAGAGGAAGATTGTTAATGAACTACATAGATTTCACTCCCCAAAGCTGCTTCTTACCTATTTGGGCTTTAGTTTGTGGCTGCTGTTTCCACATGTGAGTAAATGTAGAATAATACTAAAAACACAAAAAGGGGGAGATGATCTGTGCACAGTTTGAACAATATATCAGGCAAAAAATAGGCATAAAATACACAATGTGGAAAGCATGGAGGCAGAAAAGAAATGCAAGGGAGGACACATTCAAGGCTTTGAGTCATATTTTGATCAGGTCAGAAAAAGTCTGAAAACCAAAACYTGTACCCAGGTTTTTCCAAAAGGATTCATTGAATCCACTGGCCAGGAAATTGGACGTAAAGTCTTGCTGTGTGTGAGGCTGAGCTGCAGCATTTCCCCAAGAGTAAGGACTGCTCATCACTCAGGAAGTTGCACCTGCAGGTACTGCTGGAGATGATGATGGAAAGARACTCCTTAGAGCCTTCATCCTGGGTGCCAGCAGTAAGAGTGGCTGTGCCATGGGTGTGCAGCACTAATCACAGRGCTTTCCTTGATTTGACATGTTTAAAATTGTCCAGCAAGCCCAACAGGCAGGATTCTCGTTGCACAGAAAAGAAGAAAATGCACTTTATTTTTTGGGTTTGGACAAYACCTATATCCTCAGATTATACCCCACCCTGCTGCTTTTCCAGGAGAAAGTAGAATTCCTTTCTTAAGAGATTAACACTTGATTATTTCCATTTGTGATGGAAAATAGGGGAAGAGAGAGAGAATGCCTGGCTTTTAGGTGTAGATCAGATGTCACAATCTTTAATATTGTTCCTCAGCCTGGTGCTGTTGGGAATTACTTAAAAATCCCCATCTCATCAGTGAGTTTCATGCTGAAATCCAGAGTCTTCTTCAGTGTCCATCACATCCTGTTCTCTGCCCCCCTGGGTGCTTTCAACCCTTAGGCTTTAATGAATAATTCTGCTCAGTCCTTTTTCAGGTCACCAGTGTTACATGTTAAATAAGCCAGGAAAGGAAAGAACTTGCCTTAGCCCCACCAAATACCTCCTCCAAACTCAGTGCACTCTGCTTCATCACTGCACTGGTTTTATGCTCCTTCAGTGAGATTTTGGTCTCTCCGGTGATTTTGTGCTCAAAGTGATCTTGAATTAATTTTCTCAACCTTTCTGCACAACCCTTTATCAAAAGCTTGCTGAAGACTAGGTATGCTAATGAAAAACACATTAAAAATGCATGGCACGTGGGACAAATAACTGCTTCAGCTGTAAAAATATATTAGATGTTTTCATTTGCAATATGCAGAATAGGGAAGTCTTTCTACCACATGCTTTTGATAAAGCTGTAAACCACTAAAGGCAAATGGGCCGTTGCAAATGATTAAAATGTAATGCTCCTAATGTTTCAGTAATTAAAAATGCATCCTGTGTTCTTAGCACTGGAGTTATTACATGTCTTCCTGGCTTAAGTCAGTCARAGGTCTTTGCTGCATTTCCCTGGCACATTCCTGAGCAGCAGTGCTTCAATACCCATTTCAATTTTGTGCAGACTGAATTAAACACTTGGAAGGTTGATATGTGGTTGCTAGAAAGTTTGACAAAGATTAATATTTTACAGAGCTTTGAGGAAATCCGAAGCCTCATATAAAAAGAAATTAAAGAAAGGCCCTGATGATTTACTGCAGATTTGATTTGTTACTCTGGTTGTTTTTTAAGTCTGAATGATCATGGGATGCAGTTTGTCCTGCTCTTAAATTGGATTGCATCCAACAGTACATCCTGGGTACTGACTGGATAAATTCAGGCTGATAAATTCCCTGCTTCACAGCAGTTTCAGCATCTGGAAAACAAGAGAAAGGTTTCTTGTCGTTGTAGGACATGAAATAAAAAATGAAAGACTCCATTTTCAGAATGCAAAAAGTACAAAAGAACTTTATTCTCTAATTTCACTCCATTTTTATAAGGTGTTCTAATACAAACATAACATGACTGGTGAATAGAAACGACACCTCTCTAACCCCATTGCTTAAATCAGAGAAACAGCAAAACACCACCTGGAGAAAGATTGGTTTGATAAAGGATAGTTGTTTTGCCCAGATTGTTTTGAGAAGAAGCCTTCCAGAGAAGTTTTCCCGTTGGGAGCAAGTTAGCAGGCTAAAATCTCTCAGACCCAGAAATATCAGGCCCGCACGGTTCCYGGTTCTCTCTCCCTCACAAACGCTGCTGGGCAGAAGCTGCTGAGGGAGGACAAAAACGCGCCTCCCAGCGGCACCTGGCAACCACCGCACTTCCATTACTCCCTGCCTGCCTGGTGAATCCTTTCAAAACCCTCTTCCAACGAGCTTTTCTCCCGCTGCTTTTCCAGACCCGGACGCGGAGGTTTGCCTGCACGCCCTGCGGCTGCTGCAGTCGGTGCTGCTGGAGCCCGAGGTGCCGGCGGCGCCGGGCCCTGAGGCGCTGCAGGCCGTGCCCCTGCAGCGCCTGCGGGCCCTGGCGCAGAGCCGCAACGCGGAGCTGCAGGCSCTGGCCAAGGAGCTGCTCCAGGACCTCCGAGCACTGCAGTACGAGGTATAGAAGAGCTCCACCACACCAAATTACGTCTTACCTATGTTTTTATGCTGCAAGAATTGTTGGAAACGGGGTCGGCTGAAAGAAAAAACCAACTCTGCCGAAGTTCCTCTGGCGTAATCCTGTTTGGGGGTTCGAATTAACCCAGCTAAAGTCGTACTTGGGTTTTAGGTGCCGAAATAAAACCTTGGGTGATCTGGTAGAGATGGGACAGG
>CADDXX010000297.1:580354-688303 GCA_902810485.1 Alauda arvensis
TTTCCAAAATGGTCTGTGGCTCTGTTGTGTATTTGCTGTCTAGATGGGGTAAAATATTCTCATTCCTGGATAACAGTTCATTGCAGTGGTAAATAATCCTTTTGGTCCATCCTTAAAAATTACTGTACTGTGAGGAAAACTCTGTTGCCATTCATAACTCTTCTGTGTCAGAATGCACCCCAAGTTCCAGTTTTATTGTTGTTATTTCTCACCTCTCTCTTTCTATTGTAATAAAATAAAACTGAAATTCTGTAGCATGTAACAGATTCTGCTTTCAAAATTTGTGTTCACATTCACTCTTAACTGCAAGTCAAGCTGGTCTGTGGCTCCCAGGCATGCTAGACCTGGGCTATTGTTTTTAGAAAAGCCCTGAGAAGGGAAATAAATTGCTGTTGCCTGTGGTACCCAGTTGTGTGCTGAAGAGGCTGAAATGAGCTGCTGCTCTGCTGTGAGCAGCATCACATCCCCTCACAACCCTGGGGTTTGTTGGAGCTTCGGAGTACAGCTTGCTTACCTCAGGGGTAAATACAAACACTTGGTGCTGGATATTGGTAGAATTCATAATGTTTTTAGAAAATAATAGCATTCATTTCTGTGATGTCAGAAACAGAGCCAGTGAGGCTGCTCAAGGGAAAGGCAAATGAGAAGTGCAGTGCTGTGGTGGCACCTTTTTCCATACTAAAGTTAYTGCACCTCATCTGGGAGCCCAGTGTGTTAACAAAATACAGTGTGGACTTCAAATTRCAGAAAACACAAAGTAAACTTCATAGGATTTAAATACTATGATTGGCAGRCAGCTTTAGAGGGAGACCACTGTARAATGTGTAAGCTRAGGAATAGGGCATCTCCCTTTAGGCTGCTTGCAGAATGATGGATGTTCAGAGTTAGAAATGTAATAAATCAGCTTGAAATTACTTGGCTCAGATGCTGCAGATGGTAACAGGCTGGTTTGGGGCTGTAAAAAGAAGATTAAGATAGAGATCTCACATACATGGCTGGGTTGCACAGGGTTCTGCCTTGTCTGATTCAGCACTACATTGAACTTAGCAAGTGCAGATTTGTGGAAGGCTTTAAATCTTCTGCAAAGTGTGCTTTCTTTGGATTTGTTTTCTTATCTTACTATCCTAGTTAATCCTCCTAGATTCTAATCCTAAAGGGATCAAAATGATAATTGGTAGTTTCCTGGAATGTTAACTCATGAAAGTGTTTGATTTTAAGAAACACTGCAGGGCATCATCCACTTTGCATTGAGTTATCTGCTCATGAAGGTCTTTCATCAAACTTTGAAGCCAGTAAATAAAAAGAAASAAGTAGTTCTGCAAGCAGAAAAGCTGATGGAGCCTCCTGTGCTGTGGATTTAAAATACTGAAAATTTCCCTGCCTTTCCCAACCTGAAACCAAGACCTTCCAAGGGTCTGTGTGGTGTGCACAAGCTGGGGGTGACACAGGTGCTCAGGCCAGCTCAGTAAACTGTGGGCCTGGGCCAAATTCAGCCTTATGAGAGGGACTGACAGTGCACCTGCACCTCATTTCCATGTGAAATCAGGAAACAAAGCAACCAGGACTGTTCATCCTAACTGTGTGTCCACTGGCATGATCAGCCATGCTCCAAGTGGTGATTTGAGATAGTTTTCCCCAGCAAGCTGCTCAGATCTGATAATAAGTTCTTTCAATATCTCCTACATGACTTTATTTTCAGATGTAGCTTCCTAGGACTGTTTCTTCAGAGTCAAATCATCAATGACCCACCAACCTCAAAGAAGTCTTTTTTTTCTGTACAAAKTGTTTCATTATGCAAGACTGAAAAATAAGAAAAAATCACCTCATCTGTGAAATACAGTGTACATTTAAAAATACTAGGGAGGAAAAGTTTCAGAAAAGAACCTGTGTCAAAGAGTTCTATAGGAAAGTCTGTGTTTTCCCTAATCTTTCTTTTTCTAGGTGTTCATAATTAATTGAGTTTATGGATACATAGACGGCATTTGAGTGAAACTTATCACAGGGATGCAAATCCATATTACTTTTCTGGTTGGGAAAAAAGGTGTTACTGGAGTCAAATGATGCTGAAACAAGGTGAGTGGATAAATGCCAGGGTTAAGCCTGGCCCTTTAACATTCCAGAGTATTTGAAATGTTCAGGTGTCTCACAGGTCACTCAAGGTGAGTGYTCAAGGTCACTCAAGGTTTTAGTGGAAGGAAGTGGACATTAGTAGTTGCAGATTGCATGATGAGCTGTTAGATCATTCTGCTGTTTCTCAGGTTCCTTCCTTCCCTTATTAGGTTCCTTCCTCCCCCATTTGATGGAGCCAGGGCCAGCCYCTCCTGCTCCTCCCCAGGTCTGGGGCTGTGTACAATGAGTTAAACCTTTTCACTTGGATTGAAGCCTGCAGCTCTCCCCACAGGAGTCTGTTGCACCCTTGGAATGCATCATAGTGGGATTCTCCCAGACCTTGGCATCTGTAATAAACTGTTGRTCTGTTCTCCCCCACCAGCAGCATCAATGGCTTCTTTGCTGTTCCTTTTTTCATCCTAAAATAGGAGGGATTCTCGTGCCATTGGCTGTAGAGGAAGCTGCAGTGACTTGTTCAGATGAGATGCCAACTATTGGGATGGCTAAAATAAGGTGAGGCAAATCCTACCCTTTGGTGTCTATTTTGCAATTAGAGATAAGAGCAAGTTTTCAGATTGCCCTGCTGTTTGCAGACAGCATTTTATAATCTTGTGTGTTGAGAAGCTGGAGAGATCCCTGTTGGAAGAGTGTCTGAAGGCCTAATTTGTCTTCATGTGGTTAGTGCTAGAAATTAGGCTATAAGTGACTGTGGATCTCCTTTGAGTCTCCCTTTCTCCTGAAAGGCATCTCTTTTTGACAGGTTATKAATAAAAGAAAGTCTCTGAGTAGCAGAGACTCTAAAAACAGAGTGTGCTAAAGCTTTATGTATGAAGTTGAACCATGGGTGGCACACAGGACATGGTATGACACAAGGGGCTGCTGCAATTAAAGACTGGTCAACAGATGCATTGTAAATCTCAGCCTTTATTTTGCTTCAGGTTTGTTTAATTCTGAAATTCAGGACCATTAGGAAGCTTTATTAGTTGAAAATCAGGAGTTCAGCCTGGACCATAAAAAACACTGGCTTTGGAGTGTTGCGGGTTTTTTTTTATTCTTTTGAAAAATTTGCATTCTTCTRTGTAGTAATTGATTAACTGAAGTATTTAATTGATTAACTGCATTACTTGATTAAGTGGATTGCAATCTTACAGGAGTAAAGGGGGTTCACACAGTCAAAGCACGAGTTTCAGTAGCTGTGTTCAAGGTCCAGAGTTACTCCAGCTTTGCCATTTCCTCTGTTGCACAATCTCAGAGTTC
Source organism: Alauda arvensis (assembly GCA_902810485.1). Taxonomy (NCBI): domain Eukaryota; kingdom Metazoa; phylum Chordata; class Aves; order Passeriformes; family Alaudidae; genus Alauda; species Alauda arvensis. The sequence continues at coordinate 583,721 of CADDXX010000297.1, forward strand.
CAGTGGAGGAGAAAACGTGACTTTGGTGTTGCTTTGAGATTATCAGTGACTCCAGACTTAAACCCATGTCACTGAAAGTAAAATGTGACTCTTAGGCTAAGCTGTCTCAAAAGATGAAAAATCTGTTTTAACAACTTGTAGAAGAAAGTTCACAGTATCAGCTGCACAATTAAAAGTGAACTTGGCTCCTTTCAGTCTGTGTACACCGTACAGAGSCCTGGAATGATGCCTGGTTGCTGATGCTCCAGAGAGATACTGGCTCTTCATAGCTGATGCTGGTGGTAAATCAGATGCAAAGGGAAAATTAATGAGGATCCCCTAAACTTCCTTCCTGCTGCTGAAGGAGTTTAGCTGTGTMATGTACTGCCCTACTACTTTATGTGGAGTTCAGGCTGGAGCATCATCTGGCKGGAAAGAAACTGGCAAACCTCAGCAGAAGGAAGCAAACTGGTGGCTCTGTASTCTGTGCTGGAGGACAGGCATGRYAGCAAGAGGGRCCTGGCATCTCTGGAGGGCACTGTGGGAGCTCGGGTGGGAACAGCACCCAGCTGTCCTGAGGGGAGGTGGTGTTTGGTTACATGAGGACACTGGCCCATTCCCAGCACTCCTGAGAAGGGCAGTGAACTGGAGTTCAAGGCACATCATCCTCTTGTGGTTGCTTAAGAGAGGGAAATRAGTCCCTTTTAAGGAAGAATCGGAGGAAGAATGGAAGATGTGACAGTTCGGTCTCGTGGCCACAAGTGAACTTTCAGATGATTCAATTTCAGCTGGTTGCACCAGCCATTTAGCTGCTCCTCTGAGTTATCATTTGCACTTGCCATACGTGCTGATTAGCACAAATTGGCTTTCAGAATTGATAAGCTTTTACAAGTCTTGCAAATATTGCATGATTCATCTCCTCTGACGCCTCCAGTCCTGCAAGGATGCKGGAGGTGAGGAGAAAGGAGTTTTCCTGGGGAATAAGGAACCTCTTTGCTCTGTTATCCCTGCCCAGTCATGAGCTGTGGATTGTGTGGCTGCCCCTTCATTTCTCTTCACAGCATTTCATTTGCAGCTGCATCTGGCCGTGTCTGTGTTGTTTGAAATTTTGCTGGTTTCTATGCAGGAACTTCTGCCACTGCTGCTTGCTGCCTGAATATGTGAGTTCCAAGTTACAGCTGATAAAAAGCCATTAGAGAGCTCTTGAGGTCACAGAGATGTAAACTTCTCCAGTGCTTTACGATGACCTTTACAACCCATAACTTGCCYGGTCGGAAACCTTGAAAAGACTTTGACCAAATTGTAGTTGCACATGTCATTTATGGGAACTGTAATTTTTACTGTGGGCGTGACTGCAGTGAGAGCACTTCAAATGCCAGGTCCTTGCAAATGCACGTGTTTGTGCTGYTGGGCTGCAGGTGAGAGAGGCAGCAGCCACCAAGGGCAAGGCTGGCATGGGCAGGGGTTGTGTGACCTGGGCTGGATGGAGAAGGTCAGCTCTCACTGAGCTGCCTTAAGTGGCTTTCGTGCCAGCCGAGTCTTGCTTTGAAGTTGTATGAAAAGTTTGAACTTTGAGTCTTGCACTGAGGCAGGGGATTGGGTTGGGTGTTAGGAGAACAGGTGAGCTGCTTGAAGCTCTCTGCAGAGATAAATCCCTCCTTGCTTCTGTGGCTGTTATCACCACGGGGGTCAAATAAAGTGCAGCAGTCACCCTGTACTAGCAAAAAACAGAAAATAGAGGATGTAGGGGGGGAAAAAGCCCAGTTCTTGGCTCAGCACACCTTCCTCCTGAGCAGGATCTGTGGTGTCCATAATSAATTTCATAGAATCCCAAATGGCTTGGGTTGGAAGGGACTGTAAAGCTAATTTCATTCCAGCCATTCTAATGGACACCTCCCACTAGACCAGGWTGCTGAAGGYCTTATTCAACCTGGCACTGAACACTGCCAGGGATGGGGCCTTCCCCAGCCTCACAGCAAAGAATTTCTTCCCARTATCTAACCTAAATTTCCTCTCTTTCAATTTGYACCCCATTCTCTCTTGTCCTGTCACTACAGTTTCTGACAGAGTCCCTCTCCAGCTTYTCCCTTGCCAGACTGGGCCCTGCTGCCCAAGAGTGGGTTGGGAGTCATCACTAAGGGGAGTGAAGTCTCTGAGGCTGCTGGAGGCAGAGCTGAGAGGCTGGGGCAGACATGCTCAGGGTTTCAGCAGTGCTCCAGGCTCTTCTCCCAGCAGTGGGGCAGCATCTTTGTGCTCACGTTGGGGGCACTGGGGTACACGGTCCTGAGTGAGTGTCCTGAGCTGCCTGACTCCAGAGATCAAAAGCCTTGCACAGGGCCTTGCTTGTGCCACGAAATGGTGCTGGCATTTTGTGGGATGCCTTTTCCAAGGAACCAACCTGGGCCAAGGGCAGGGTGACCAACCTGAAGGGCAGCCAGCCACTGAAAACCCAAGCTCAGGCTCTCCTGCTGGCTTCCCCRTGGGYSCCCTGGCAGGCCWTGCTGACCCTGGAGGYGTGTGGGCAGAGGTGCTCACAGGGRAGATGGGACTCCTGTGGAATCTGTAACACATCATGGACCCACAGCRTGGGTGGGCAGGTGGTCACCTCTGCTTTGCACTTGCAGACTCTCCACAGGGCCTGCAAGCTCCCCAGCAGGCACACACAGACACACACATGCCCTCATCMCTCTATTCTGCACTCCACAGCCTGGCTGGCTGCAGCTGCACTTTGGAAAATGCAGTGGATGCTTCATCCCGTGGCTGACGCCAAGAGACACAGAGCTCTCYGTGCACTCAGAAATCATTGAGCTACTGCTCTTCCCAAACATCCTCTCTCCTCTTAATAYTGCGGCAGCTGTTTTTTCCTAGGGATTTTCACGAACATCATCCCTGCCCTGGTGCGGCAGGAGCGTGATCTCTGTGAGACAAGAGCTGAGTGCGGTGACTCACCCACATTGCAGTCAGGAAGCCCCTTCAGGAAGYCTCTCTAGCAATGATCCTGCGCTGCCCTGCTCAGCTCTAACAATGCTGTCAGAGTGTAACACTGCCCCGGAAACCTCCCGAGACTGCTTGTCAGGCACAGGCAGTGTCTCCAGTGCCCAGGCAGCTCAGCCAGCAGCAGACAGAGSCCGGGTAAGGAAGCCAAGGGAAAGGAGGTGCCCTCTTGACTAGAAATGGCAAGGGACCAAGTGGTGCTGCAGTCATTYCACGAGCACTGATGGCAATCTGGAGCGCAGGCAGAAAAAAAGGGATGGCCTCTGGGGATCCTGAAGTCAGCTGAAAAGCTGAGCTGCTAAAAACAATAGTGCTGCTGTCAGTGGCCGAGGGAGAGGCGAGGTTTCAAGGGCAGATTACAAGCATGAGAGCACAGCCACGCTGAKGAGGGAGCTGCCACAGAGCTGCTAACAGAAAGCGTTTGGTATCCCACAAGCTTTTGTCCCCGGAATGATGCACATTTCTCAGGACTGAGAGACTCAGAGAGTGCATTTGCCATTAATTTTTAATTATAATGGAGTGTYCTGTAGTGATAGGGAGCTTCTACTGTACAGGCTGTCTGCGTCAGGGGTTGACCCACTGGCAACCTTCTCACTGAGAAAGCTGTCACAGGAGGAGAACAGAGGGGAGGGCAGGAAAGTGCTACTAAGGCACTGCTATAATGCCACAAAAAAGGGGGGAAACATTACAGACCAAGCATTTCCTYTGAAGTGCCCTGCTGTATTAAATTTCATTTTCTTAGACCTGCATTCCAGTTTCTGTGGGCAAAAGAAGATTGTACAGCTTGTGCTCCACTGGTAGCCAGGAGATGTTGTCTCCATGGCTCCTGTTGGGGCAGGAGATGCAGCCCTGGGGCCTGAGATAAGCTGCTGGCCTTATCTTGGACTCAGGGATGTGGATTCAGTTCCCTGTGCAGTCACAGACCCCCTGTGTGCACAGGTAAACCACGTGGAGCAAATTTGCTGAGGGGCTGAGCTTCTGTTTGAGCATTCCTGATTTCTGAGGGAGTATGCTGGAGTGTTCAGTCCTCCAAATCAGTTTTCTGCTTTGGTTCTCTTTTCATGTAACTCCTGTCCTTTCTGCCTTGGCCTGATCACTTTAACTTGGATTGCAAAAGTCTTTGGGGTAAGTMAGTAAAGTGTCTGGCAGGCACAGGGAGGATGATATGCAGTCCAAGTAATGAGCGGCTGAGGGAAGAAGAGGGAGCCTGAGGTGTTGAGGATACCCAGTCCTGCTCCCAGCCAGGTGTGTAGCTATGACATGGCCTCTGCTGTCCTGACAGTCCTCCTGTGGCAATGAGTGAGACCCTGCAAGCTGCTAAAAGGACCCAGCTTAAGTCCTACAAGCCCTTTCCAGACTAGGAGATGTTGCTTCTGCCAGGTGACCAAGAACCCTCTGGAAAAAGAGGCCCTGGGCTTTCAGCTCCTGCCTATCTGCAGCCCAGCTTGCTCACAGCAGTCTCAATTTGTGTGAACTCTCTTTGGCTCATGCTATGAGAGCTTAAGGTGGAAGAAGCCAAAAGGAGCAGCTCTTCTGTTGCCCAGTGTTCCTGCTTTCACCACCATAAATTATGGGAGAATTTCTCCAGGCCTGTGCTCCTCTGCCTATCTAGGTGGGAGACTGCCAAGATCCTAAATGATGATCCAAAGATCCTAAATTAAATGCTAAAATCCTAAATGAGAACGRGACAATCCCTCCTGGAGATCTGGAGGGAAGACAAAAGGACAAAAGGGCATTCTGGAACTAAGAGGAAGAGAAAAAAGAATCCTGCTTCCAAGGACTCAGCCCTTAAGCGCAGTGACGTAGAAAGAAGGAGATTCTGTTTACAGAGGAAGTGAGAAAGGAAATGAGGGTGGGGGAGGGATAAGCAGTTAGCCAAGGAAAGCTGGTCCTTCAGGACAGGGCAGAGAGGTGGCCTGTTCCCTGGGGAGCTCTCCCAGGAGCAGAACCCTCTGTTGGTGGCTGTGGGCCAGGCTTTGAGGAGACCTCTGTGTGCTGTGCTCTCATTCCCCCTGCAGCACAGGCAGAGCTGGCTCCCTTCCCTCCCCTGGGGGGACCTGGCTGGATGCTTTTGGAATACTGAATCTGTTCATTCTTGAAGAACTCAACTTTCCTGGAAAATAAAAAGTATATTCAAGGAGCAGGAAATCTAAGATAYAGAGTGTGTCTTAGAAACTGAAAATGTCCCATGTGTTTTGTTTCTGATGCTAGCAGGAGCCTGGAGAAGATGMTTGAGTCTGCAGCATTGTTCTGCCTCTGGATCAGCACCTCCCAGRCCTTCAGCCAGGAACAGCCTGTGTTAGTGCTGCTCCTACACCTCATCCCCCTGTCGGGTCTCAAAACATTCCTTCCTTTCYTTCACAAGGAGTAACCTCCCCATCCTGCTGAGCCACTGGGTGTCTGATCAGCTGGCAGCAGGGAAGCTGCAGTGATGCCACCCCTGAGGGGCTGCAAAGCCTGTCTGAACCAGCCAGGCTGATATTTCAGCTTCTCTGCATCAGCCATGAGCACGGATTGCAGCAGTGCAAGAAGAAGGGAAAACAGCAGCAACAGCACCCAGAGTGCTGCCTAAAGTTACCTGGCCTGTCCTGAGCAGTAGGTCTGGGACACCAGGAGCTGCCCAGCTGTGGCTGGGTGCTTTCTGCCTGCCCCATGGCCACTGCAGAGAGGAAGGCAGGCAGGCAGGTGAGTGCTGTGAGCTTCTGTTTGTCCAGACCCTCTCCCAAGGGCTCACTGTGATTCCCTTCCTCCCTCCGCCGTGCAGGGGATGCTTTGTTTTTTTTTACCTTGAAAATCTCGCTGTCCTTGAAGTCAGAATAGYAGCCAAGGCCAAGGATACAACAACAGGGACAGGGAAGAAGGTCTTATGTTGTCTGATGATGGGAATATTTTTGCATTTCTTGCCCTCTTTACTCTTTTCCATAAAGACAAGCAGCTTCCTCTGTTCTGCTCTCTTTCCTCCCATGGCCATTAAGCACTAGAAGATGTGGATGAGCCTTCGTGTTGGCAAAGACTGAGAAGTGCTGTGTTGGCTCTTGTCAGCAGCCCCTGATGCTGGTCTGATTTGGAGTTGTGTGATGGGCTTGCAGAAAGCACCTTCAGCATCATGCCCTGCCAGCTGTCAACTGCAGCCTTCAGGAGCCTGTGCCACAGGAGGCCAGGACAACACCAACCACGAAATGCTACAGAAGTAGCACCCTGTTTAACAGAATTTCTGCCCAAAGCCAGAGCTAATCTGCAGCTGAGCAGCAGGGGAGCTGTGTGCAGGCAGCTGGCTGGGTTTGGGGGTGACTCAGCTTGCTGAGCATGTGTGCCCTCAGATCTGCTCATTTCCCGCCTCCTGCTTCACTCCTCTATCTTACAAAAATATTTGAAGAGCTAACTGAAAGTATGTGCTCAACAGCATGACACAGGGTACGGGTTTCTGTGAACAACCCAGAGAAAACCAGTGTGGAATGTTTAGGGAAAAAAAGTTGGATTAGGTTTTACTCTTTCCCTTTTTCCTCCTTTGTGGTGTAAGACATGATACAGAGCAAAGCCAACAGCACAGAAGGACAGAAGTGGGACTTTGCCAACAGAGAGCTGAAGCAAAATGTAACCTCAGCCTTGATGATGTCATTTTCCAGATGAGAAGCACTGAAAGGCATTCCCAAGCCATTACAAACACTCTGCTCCTCACCTATCACTTAAGCAGAGCCAACCCCGTGTGTGAGTGCTGCAAAGAAAATCTCTGCCAGGGTTCCTGCTGTACCAAGGGCTCTGCATTTGCCTGGAATGTGTCTCTTGGCTCTTAGGGCTGGGATGCTCTGGAGTTCACTCCCAGGCAGTTKAAAGGAAACTTGCCTGTCCTTCCAGGAAAGTATCAGGGAAAGCAGTGGGAGGTTCTGAAAACTGACTTCTTTCCACACCTTCTCTGTGCAGAGCAGCAGCTCAGGGCATCACTGTTGCCCTTGACCAAACCAGCYAGTGGAATTTCCCTGAGCCAGRATCCTTCTAGGTGGAAAGGTAGTGGGGTAAGAATKAAWCTTGTGTGTCTGCAGAGAGGACAGTCACTGGTGAGAAATCCACCTTTTGATGGGAAAATTTTCCCCAAAATCTGACACCTTAGAGTTTTTCATAGTAGGTAAAAATATATGCCTGTGCAATGATTGCAAATGGGCTTCTTGCACCTCTAAGGTACCTCTCCCTGCAGGTGAGGGAGAATTTGAAGGCTTCTGTAGTGTATCTTAGTGAGAATGTGCCACTGATCCTTGCTCCAGCAGAATTAATATTTGCTTCATCTATTTAGAGATGAATTGGAAATTCCAGCAGCTGCCATCTCAGAGGAGCACTGCAGAAGGGTATGGTTAAAATCCAATATTGTGTGGAGCTCCTGGGAAGGCATCTCCCTCCTAATGATGACATTTTTAAAAACACTCCAAAGGTTTGATCTTGGTCCCATTGGGCATTTTGCCATAGATCTTAATGGCTCTGTGGCTGATCTCTTAATCTCCAGTGCACCTGTGCAAACTTGACAGTTTATTGCAATTTCATGCTTTTTGGAAATCGTCTCACACTAACGCCATCAGAGAGAGCAATTTTTAAGGTCATTAGCTCAGGACATAACAAATAAGTACTGAGAGAAAACAATCTGTGAATGTCATATTTGTTTAACACACAAAGTAGCTCCTGAAGAGCAGTTATCCTTATGTCTAGAGACAGCCTGAAAATTGCATTCTGTGGCTTGAAAATGTGGATCTGTTGAAAGAGAGAGGAGTATATATTACATGGCTGTTTGTCTTCATTACTCTCTTCCCTCTCTCCCCACTGTTACCCATGCATCTGGTGTTTGACTTGTTCAATAATATTCTTAAATTTTTGGACTACAGACCAGGGCTCAAGGAATAAAGACCTTCAGGTTCTGCTGCTGAGATTTTATAACAGGGGTTTTTGTTTTTGTTTGTTTTGTTGGGTTTTTTTTTCTGCTCAGAGGATAAATAGTACTTTCTAACTGCTATTCCCAATAAWAAGAATTGTGGTGAGTGGGAAGTGTTTTCTCCACATCAATATAAAAGACAGGTCCACTGATGTACCCTGATGTAAATGCTTTTTGAACAAAAAAAACCCAAAAAACAAAACAAAACAAAACAAAACAAACCCCCCAAGAAACCTCCCCAAAAAACCCAAAAAAAAAGAGGCAGAAACAGGTGAAACTTTTATCAACTGAATCAAGCCTGTGCCATCAATAACTCTACTTTCTCTATTGTGTTATTATTCCCTGGATAAGAGGCTTTGTTCTCTCTGTCACCATCTACCCTTCCTCTCTTCCATTCTCAGCACAGGATGCACTTCCCAGCAGTACTGGAGAATCTGCCTGTGAGACATCACACATGTACTGATTTAAAAGAAACCCTGACATTTTTTTCTGGGTAATTTTTCGAATATCTCTGGGAAATCACTTACAGTGCCTTTCTCATTGGTGAGACTGGAAGAGGGTGACCAAACCCTCAGCTCCTGAGATGAATATTTAGTAAATGCTCACCCTGCCCTGCTTTAGCCATCTGACTTGATGTGTTTTTCAGCTCTACAAAGACTGACTGTAGCCCCAAGTGAGTCATTTGAAGCTCCCAAGTGTTTATGGCTTATACACTTGGGCCTCCCAGGGATTAAATRCAGTGGTGTCCAAGATAAATGGGGTGAAATATGCACTGCTTTATGTGCTRCAGGAACACCAGGCTATCAGCAAGCCCAGATAAGCTCCAGTAATGGGTAATTATTACAAGGCATTGTGTCACACTTGGGTTAGGCATGACAAGAATTTCCCCRATGTAGGAAGGTGTCAGTGTTTGCTGAAAGTATGTGCATTTTTCTTGCCTGCTTAAAATATTTTTGTTTGTTCATTCTGGAGTAAGTTAACACAGTAAATTTACATTTTACAATGTAAACATTAGTCCACTAGCTAGTTTTTCATTCTTTGGCCAAGTTTCTTTAAATATTAGCAACATGTTTAATGGTTGCTTTATTCATTTCAGTTTCATACATTCCTTTAATTAATCTTGTAACTCAGCAGGGTGGTTGAGGCTTGAAGCAGGGCTTCACTCCCGTTATGATGACATCTGTTTGCTTTTATCAAGCCCAGTGACTCAGTTTAAATTGATTTGTACRTCCAGAGTTTCAGCCACTCTAGGGTGTAGATGCAATTTCATATAAAGAGACACAAACTGAAGTGAACATAGAAATGCTGTTGGTTTTGTCATGGCAGGGGATTCAGCCTCTTTGAAAATCCAGCTTCTGCAAAAGGCTTGAAGTTTTTGTCCAGTGGAAGTGTGAAAAAAGCCAGGATTCAGGCTGCTCAAGAAATCAAAACCTTCTGGATGCTGAACAACCTGACACCCTGCYATCTCTCACCTCAGCAGCAGCACAGACATTCCCACCCAAAATGTGCAGCACTGAGACAACAGCAAGGGCAGTGCTTCCACAGGCAGGTTGTTTCCATGCCTGTGCAGACAGGCACAGCTCTGTCAGGTGGAATCACAACCCAAAAGCCAGATTCCTGTCTCCAGCAGGGAACACCACCAGCTGCTCTCAGGAGAATGCTGAAAGTCTGGGAAATAGGAGATTTTCTTAAGAAGAGGAGGGGGACAGGACACTTGTTTGCTCTGGAGCATGAGCTGGCCCCATGGCTTTCAACAAACATYCCTGGGCCACTGCCTCACACTCTGCCAGGAGAAGGCCCTGCAGTGTTTCTCCTGCCCCAAAATAACCCCCCTATCATGCCCAGTTTCTCAAACCACGACAGTGAGTGATGCCTTTCTGGGCTACCTAAAAACAGGCCAGACAAAAAGGAGCAAAAAGCAGTTCTATTTATTGAAGGGATTTCAAGTACATTTAGGGCAGACAAAGCCCCCCAGGGGCTGCACCCAAAATGGATGATGGGTCACAGATTTTCATACTTTTATAAGTTTGGTCCATTTGCACATTGGGGGTTAATCTTCCAATTGCAGCCTCAGGTAATGAAGTCATTTACCCCAAGTTTGCTCACCTCCCAACTCACTTTTGTTTACATTTCTCAGGGCTYGAGACAGTGAGGTGTCCTTGATTCCCAGGCCTGGAGAAGAATTGGTGTCTGACTAAAATGGGAAAGCAGCAGCTCACACTGTGTATTGGAGTTTAGAGCTATACACTGAAGAATTGCAGGATTACAAATGKATGAAAAATRCAAAAGCTRAARTCCTGAGGCATCACAAGGGGCCAGCCTGCCCCTGGTCTGTGGCACAGAGCCCTCAGCAGAGCTTTGTGGAGCCCTGCCAGGAGGCACAGGAGTCTCTGCCCACCTCTGGCTGTTCCCACCCCATGACTCCCCTATGGAGCAGCTTTCTCCCTTGAGCTGAGGGAGATGCTGAGGAAGTTTGTGTGGATCCAAGAGGAACTTAAACAACTTCAGAGAGGGAAATCCACTGAGCATCACCAGAAGGGCTGTGGACATTGCAGGAAAGCTGGGACATGTGTCAGTGTTTTGAGGCCAAAAGGACATTCAGGAGAGGCACCAAGCACAGCTGCCCTGTTCATGGTGGGCCAGGGGAGCTCAGCCAGGGKGTGCTTTTGATCTGGAGCATCTTTGGCAGCACAGCCAGTGGTGGATGCCCTCAGCTTCTCACCTCTGTCTCACACTGAGGCTCAGCTGCCTCCTCCTGTGCTGCCACCTGCTTTTGTCCAGAGCTGCCCAGACACCTGAGCTGGGTCAAACCCCAGGGGTTCTTTGCTGTGGGTATTCTGCACAATTCCCCTGCTTGCTTTTGTGCTGGATCCATTCCCTAAGCCAGAACCAGACGTGGCCCTGCAGGCAGCAGTGCTTGGTGGTGTGAGGGAGTGGCACAGGGGACAAAAGGGAGGGCAGTGTCAATTGTGTGAGCCAGCACTGCTGCTGGTGGCCTCGTGTTGTGGAACCACAGCCTGTAAATCCTGGCACCCTTCTGTCCACAGAAACCTCTGCAGATGAAGCCTCTGCTGATGGTAACAGCTGTCTGGTAAAKTTAGGAGAAGAGTTCTAATTTGCAGCAGCAAGCAGTGATTTTAGAGAATATCCCATAGCTCCAAAARCCCCACATCAATCCTACCCAGCCTGAGAGCAGGCTGCTGTCCTGTGGCAATGAGCTCTGCAGTGCTGCCTCATTTGTAGTCCTACAGGTACAGAGCTGAAGAAATATTTTCTCTTTCTCATTCTCTCTCTCATTATTCACATGAATGAAGCTAAAAAACTGCCATTTTYCCAGATTTGAATCCAAGGTTTTTAAAATGCCTGTGGCTTTTTAAAATTTTAATTTCTCTGTAAGAAAAAAAACTAAAGTAGAAAATATATTCCTACATATGTATAGGCATGTGAAAATATGTTTATGTATAACTGCTGAGAAGAATAAGTACTGCTATCTTATAAATGTTACTGYTAGTAACAATTTTAAGCAAGAAATTGTTCTGTGATAAGCAAAGAACAGCACATCAGTGAAAGAAATGCTGGTATAAAACAATTGCACAGATTCATCTGTGAGCTCTGATTGCTGTGCAGCTTTCTGGGAATTCAATATAGSCAGAAACTCAGCTTATGGATGGCAGTTTACAGCTCTCAACAGTCGCTCTGAATGWGTGGCTGGATTGGTAAATCTGTTCCCATAAAATGCAGAGATTTTTCAAGTGCTGAGTGCAGCCCCTGCTGCTCACAGATCTTCCTGAGTGTCCTGTGGAGACCCCAGGCATTGACACGTGGGAGCAATCCTGCATGGGCTGTGTATCYTGTCTGTTGTACTCTGCACACATCTCCCCTTCTGCAGCCTGACATCCCATGATGARCTGATCCTTGGGGGCAAAACTTCCCTCTGGAAGTGGAGCAGCTTTCTGTGCCTCCCAAATCACCAGTCACTCTGGGAACCTGAGAAGCAGCTCACTGAGAGCAACACGAATGTGGGTCTGAGGTGTTTATTGCTCCCAAAAACCCCAAACCAAGCAGAGCCACTTGCTGTAACAGCGGTGGGCCCAGCGTAGGGGGACAGGGTGGGACTGACATCCTGGCAGCACATTCCTCACTGAATTATGGGCCTGAGGCAGAGACCTCATTTTGTCCAGATGACTCTCAGGAAATACCCTCCCCATCAGCTATTATTGCTTAAATAATAGGGAGGGAAGTGCRACCAGCCTGAGCTCCATCTGAGGTACTCCACAGGGCACATCCCAAATCTGGTACAGGGCAAGGCAGCTGAGACATCTGATTGTAAAGTCACTCAGTGAGTGTATACACTTCTCTTTTTGCCCCAGAGTTMTGAGGTCATGTGGAAAAATACAGATACTTGTTTAGAAATAGGTAATGCGCTGAGAAGAAATGTTACCAAATCTGTTCCTGGTCAACATTTGTGCATTGATCTGCCTTCAAGGATGGGGCCTCTAGGTAGGAAAACACACATACAAATGTTTGCAGGATTAGAATCTTAAATGTTAAGTTTCCAGAAAGTCCAGTCCAGGAAGGGAAAAGCCTGTCGAGGGAGAGGTCTGCTGGGATTTGATTTATGAACAGGACATCCTGCTTAGTTCTGAGATCTTGCAGATACCATTCTAGTGAGGCTGCTGGGTTATTGTGATGGCAAAGAAAAGGAGCTCACCCTCTCCCTGCTCTGCCAAAGGCACTCAGACCTGTCTGGGCATCGTATCAGTGCTAAACATTTGGCATTTTTTATCGTGTTCCATCACCACTGTTTACTGAGCCATGYTAAAAATGCTCGGCATGTGTGCAGCTCCCTGCTGGGAGGCTGACATGGCYGTCACTAATTAGTGACATGCTGTCATCTGTGCAATTAAGATCAGGGTTGATTCCATCACCCAGCCACAGAAGGTGACTGGCCAGAAAGTTGGGGCAAAAGGCAGGGTGAGACAGAGCTCTTGTGAGAGTGTGAGGAGAGGTGGGGTTCTTTAGGAGGATATTTCCCAGTCCTCCTGGATCACTGCAGCTGCATCTGCATTTTCCACAGGCTGTGACATGGGATCTAGCTCAGCCTGTGCCCTCAGATTTCCTCTGTGTGGGAGCCCGGGTGCAATGGGAATGTGAGAAAGGATGTTTCACTCCCACACCATTCTCGAGGAGGAGATAAGAGACCTCCAAGACATGCTCTGGGGCAGTGATGTTGACACATCTTTAGAAAGCTGCTTTGTTCTCTGGGATGCTCCAGGCACGGAAGGGCTGGCTGCCAGGGGCTGCCTCAAACTGTCCCCTGGCTTTGGCTGGAGCTGCAGCACTTCAGCACCTTAAGCTACTTCTCTGCCACTTAATTAAACCATGCCAGGGCACATTCCCAGACATTAAGGCTGAGTCATCTGAACTGTCCAAAGCACATCTGTGGTCCTTCAGATGTTCCCCAAGCATAGCTTGGGAGCCAGCAGAGCCTGGACACCATTCTTGGTGGGACATTTGAGATGAAACTGCCTTGTTTTGGATGATRAGGATGTTCAGTGCACTGGAAGTGTCTCCTGCTGGTTGGCCTTGGTGCCAGAGGACAGACCTGGGCATATGTGAGACACTGCTCTGGACATGGTGTGGGTGTCTCCAGCTGCCTGTCCTTAGGATAGAAGGCTCTTTTGTTTGCAGAGTGGTTGGAAAGGATTTTATAGTGCTTTAAAGGTCAGTGCTGGAGCTGGCTGTTCAACTCAGGATAGTACAGTGTAGCTTGGTGGGAGCTGGGTAAACTCACTTGTCTGGCTGCTCCTTCACACACCAGGAAAGGAAATACCTGCATTAGAAATGGCTAAACTGTGCTTACCTGTGTTTCCTTCTGGCCTCCTGACCACTGACAAAGCTAACTTTTTCATTTGTTTTATTCCTGATATATAATTTATTCACCTCATTCCTTCCTACCTGGCCCCACGACCCCACAGAGGAGTGCTGAATATTGTACTTTGTTGGAAAACTACAGAAAATCAMGAGCCCACCCTGTTGCCAGCGGGTTATTGTGAGGCATAATTCATCCAGCTGCAGATGAACAGAAGAGCCCTCCAGGGAGAAGATCCTCCCTACCTCATCCATTACCTTGTCACTGGCTGAATCCCTGCAGTTCATCTTCGTGCTTTGTCATTTTCCCGGGAGTCCTGGCACTTCATTTTTACCTCCAGATGAAGGGGGAACAAATCAGAAACCCCAAGCTGCCTTCTRGAGCTCTCTCTGTCTTCCCATTGCCAGGGCCCAGTTATAGCCGTGCCACCTCTGGAATGAAGAAACTCAGGGTGGGTCTGGCTCCCCCCAGTTTTCRCTTGGAAATCCCCTGTTTCTAACCTTGTAARTAGCCCCAAAGGTATGTGGGGCTGCTAAAATTAAGAGTCTGACCCAGGGCTGGGAYGGGTGACATGACAGCTGCAGAGTGGCCTTTGCAGAGGTTGTTAATCTAAGGGTGATGGAGCTGTGCCAGCTCAGCACACACACCACAACTGCAGCAGTGCCTGCTGGGGGTGTGATCAGAGACCCTCCCTCAGCGCAGGGACCCCTTCCYAGGGCTGTGTCCAACGTGGGCACAGCCTCAGCTGCAGGGCCATGTACTGGGGAGGTGGCAAATCTGGGTTTAGAGAGCTGTGTCCCGGGTGAAAGAGCACCGCAGCCGTGTGACACAGAGCACCTCACAGAAATAACAGCTCCTGGCTCAGTCAGRGAGGTGTGAAAAATCCAAGCTGGTGTTTGCACTGCTCTGTCCCTTCAGGGCCCTTGACTCTTCCCCAGGATTTTGCTCAGTCATCCCATCTCCTTTCCCKTCTCAGCTCCCCAGAGCCGTGGCTGCAGGAGTGGCCCACATTCTTCAGGCAGGTTTGTGCTCATACACATCTTCCACTCAGGTGCTCCTCTGACTCAGGTAATTCCTTGCTCCCAATTGTTTTGTGCCAGCCTCCTCTGCAGCCCAAAACTTGGCTCTCCTGCCACTTGGTCTCATTCTACCCAAACTCTGGGACACATTCTGGTGTCTCTACCCAAATGTAGGCACAGGAGTGCAAACCACCTTTGCTGTCAAAGCTCCAAATGGAGCTTCACACAGTGAATTGGGATGGGGTAGGTGCTGCCAGGGAGGCCATGCAAAAACCCCTGTATTCCCAAAAGTGGATGCACTGGAGAGAGGGTGGACGAGAGGACAAGCTGTGGTGTCAGCACTGGGAACAGGCAACTGAGAGCCAGAGGGCTCAGCTGTCTTCCCTAATCTCACACAGGGAGCCTGTGGCAAATTGAAACAGCAACTCGGGCTTCTCATGTCTGGGTCCCGACCACAAAAGAACAGCTTTTGGTGTGATGAATGTGGAGAAAGCCCAGCACATGTGCTTTATCAGCTGTCTCTGTCTGGGACAGGGTGGATCCGCCCCCACACAGGATGTTCTGGGGCAGTGTGGGTGGGAGCTGCTGTGGGCTGGGTGGGAGGCACTGGGCACTGGCAGGGACACATGTGACTGGCCACAGGCTGAGGAGCTGCCCCTTTTTGTTCACAGGCGATTTCAAG
This sequence comes from Alauda arvensis, assembly GCA_902810485.1. Classification (NCBI taxonomy): domain Eukaryota; kingdom Metazoa; phylum Chordata; class Aves; order Passeriformes; family Alaudidae; genus Alauda; species Alauda arvensis. The sequence goes on from CADDXX010000297.1 coordinate 599,182, forward strand.
GTGACTTTGAAGTGGTCTGTGGGATTTTGAGCAGCTTTGTGTGATTTCTGAGAAGAAACTTAAAGCGTCTGCCATTGGAGGCTCCAGAAGTGAGATGACATGCCTGACAGYAGAGCTCCCAGCAGAGCAAATCCCCTGTGGATGTAAATCAGCACCTTCCCCTTGGTCCCATCAGAGCTAATCTGGCTCCCAGCCCGAGCTCCCAGCCATCCTCCTGGGCTGTCAACAGCATTGGAACAAATTCAGGTGTAATTGCTTCTCACAGAAAAAAAAAAAAAAAAAACCAAAAAAAACCCCCAAAGCTGTAAGGAAAGTCAGCTTACTGAGTGAGGATAAATCTAGGTCTCACTGTTTTCTTTTCCTTGAAGGAAAGCAGAGTTGTGATGCAGAGGCAGCAAGACAGGAATGCCATAAAACAAGCAAATAAGGGTGGAAAAAGGTTTGCCATCTCACAGTGTTTCCCCCCCCTACATCCTCCAGCCACACAGCAGCTATCCAAGAGGACTTGAAGAAAACCAGAGGGGATGGCTGCATGAACAGCCTTTGAAAGAGCCTGGGCTAGTTCTCATCATCATTATGTTGGGTTTTTTTCACCAGTGCTACTCCACTGATTTTCACTGCCATGACACAACTGTGAAACATGCTTAATGTAGTGGAGAATTAAACCTTATGTGTCTAGATTTGTTTTTCAGAGCTATGCTTTTCTTACAGGGGAAAAAAAAAAGTGCCTTGAGTTTAAAGGTAAGCTCCAAATCTCCACCACACCATGAAGACTTGCAGATCTAAATCCCATTTGGATGACTTYTGTAAACCACTGAAGAGCTCCACAGCAGTAGGATTTAACCTTGGGATGTTCACTTGCTGTAATGTGATTAATGAGCCTTTCCCCATGCATTGCAGATATCTAAGCAATTTCTTGTGTATGGAAGTGGAACAATTGTCCAGCTTTACGCAAATGAGGAGCTACTTCAGTGTCTGCCCTGTGAAGAGACTTCAGTTTCAATGGGCTTCAAGATTGCACTTTTGTGTTAAGTGGAGCTGTGATCTTTTTCCAATGAGTGTTGCTATGCAGGGCCAATTTGTGACGTCCATTATTCTAAAATAAGTAACTTCTGCACAGCAGAAATATGCTCCACTTGCACTGCTAATCTCTCACACAAAGGCGTGTTTGGAAGAAAAGTTATTTATTGCAAGTAATAAATGCAGGTTCTCAAAAGCATTTATAACTTAGTTTCCAGAGCACTCCAGTTTGAAATAATTTCCTTTCAATTTTCTATATTTTCAATCTCTTTCCTGGCTGTTTTAGACCACATATTGCATACTTAATTATTCTCCGAAGGAGAATCTCAGCCACTGRAAATGGGATGTACTTAACAAAATTCTTCATGCAAGAATCTGTTCTTCAGGATTCAACTATGACCTGCTATATGAAGGGAAATGTGACTGTCTGAAATATGAATGTTATGTTGAGGTGTCTCCTGCCTCACCTACAAATGGTGATAGATCTCACCTGTGTAATTTATGAGCTCTTCTCAGGAATTGATAAAATTGTCCTCTAAATGTCCTCTAGTGGAAACTGCAAACTGTAGTTAACACTCACCCAGTTTTTCTGAAGTTTCAGTGAGCTGGGGTGCAGTGGGATTTGCAGTCAGCTTGCCTGGTTTTTAATACTTTATCTTTCCCTCTAGACAAGCTGCATCACTAAGAGCAGAATGGTTTAAATTTGTCCCAGAAGGACCCAGAAACCTTAATTTCATTGGRAACCACGTGAGTTACCAGCTACTGAGGACTCCACTTACTTGAGGAGCTTGCATGGGKTTTTTTCAGGCTGTCCTTAAGCAGGTAGAATTCAAATATATCAATATTTGGGAGAGTTCCTATGATTTGTTAGACAGTTCTTTGCAGCTCTGACCATCAGGTGCCATGGGACTGAGAAGAACACTGAGTTAACTTCATGGCAGCAAAAAAATGAGTCTTGCAGTCCTGTTTAACTCCTGTGTGAGGCTGGGCAAGAGATCCCAAGCCTTTTCCCTGCCCTAGCAGCAGCTGGCTGTGTCTGTGCAGCTGCACAGCTCTTGCAGTGGGACAAGGGCTGACTCCATCCTGGCTGTGCAAAGGGCTTGCATACAGGATGAACTACAGCTGCATCCCTCTCTTGTTTCGTAATCATCAACGAATTTATAGCCATCCAAGTAGGTCTGAGGATAATTAGCCAAGTGGAAATGAATGTTTCTAGCAAATAATTCATGTGCTTAAAATCCCTGCTTGTCCTGTGTGTGTTTGACTTGCTGATGCCCCTTAGGAATGGGAGGAACTGCAGGTGTTCCTGTCATCTCTCCGCCTTTGGAGGGAGGGAGAAGTGAGGGTTCACAAGGGGAGTTAAACCCTTTGGTTATACTAAAGTCACAAAAAATTCTCTGTGTCTGTAGTGGAAATATCCACATTTCCCTCTCATTTTCAAAATCCTTCCAGGATTTCATTCTTTCTGGCAGCCTGTGTAAGTCAAAAGAGTTTTTTCTCTGTTCTCTGAGAGACCTTTTGTTTSACTGCTCTGTTATCTGAGGAAACGCTTCTCCATAACGAGTTTTCCTTGMATTGATTTGGTTTGATTTTTATTTCATCTAACAACCCACAACAAAACTTTTACCCCAGTGTAGGCAGTTTTCACGAAGTTCTCTACAAAACACAGGGCAAGCTGTGTTGACTGCATGCTGTGGGAGTGGGAAACGAAAGCCAGCCAGTCCCTTAGCAAAGTGTAAAACCTGTGTGGGACTCAGGTTCACTCTGAATTCGTGGAGTGCAAGCACTGGGCTGTGAGATAAGCATTGTCCATAGATTGTAGAGCACCAATTTCCATCTGCAGCCAATTCCAAGGCATCCACACATTGCTGTTTGAGCCCGTTCTAACGTGTGTGATGTTGCATGGCTGGGTGCCTCTGGAAGCCAGAGTCTCCTGGGGATCTCTTCCTGCCCAAAAAATCACCAGTTTAAGGGGACACTGCAAAAAGCTGTGCACTAATCTGTAAAGTCGTGCTTTTCTTTCACCTCCCTCCTCGGGACACGTCTCCAGTGTGGAGCTGGTATTTGTGTGTGTGCCCTGGGGGAGGCACCCCTTGAGTGAGTCAGGAATTTGCTCAGCACACTGCAGCCATGCCTGCTCGGTCCTGCCGCCCTCAATTTCCATTTGTGCCGCTGGGAAGAGAGAGGAAAGCTCTTCCCCTGCTGCTGTCACAAGTAATACGCAGTCCAGGCTGGCTGCACGCAGGGAGAGAGGGAATGCCTCCCCTCCCCAGGGCTTGTGCCATTCCCTGGGGTGCTGATCAGCATCAGTGCTGACCTGGATACCTGGGAATGACACAGAGGACAAACCTCACTGAGGTAACTGAAAAGGAAAAAAAATCCTTTAAGCGTCATGCTGTGGTCACTGGTTGTTCCAGGAGTGGTTTGAACGCTGTGAGCAGGGGTTCCACACACCCCCATGAATATCTGCAGAATTACTGAATTCCCTCATGCTGCCAAAGTTTGAAGGTAACTCACCAGAACATTTTGGGGCTTGTTCTGGAGGCTGGAAATCCAGCTACAGTCCCAGAAAGCTTAACTCTTACCTAGGGGTTGAGTTAGCCAGTGTAAAGAAGGGTCCAAGTAAATTGGCTGATCCTTTGGAGAGGTGCTCTGGTTTTTTTACAGCTATTTATGCAAGAGTGTGGACACATGTATATACACACAGAGAGAAATATGGGCCGTTCCCTTGGCCTCTTCCCRCTTTCCACGAGCAGAAAGTGTTGCCCTGGGAGCTGCAGCCATTCCCGTCTCACAATCTGCCACCTGTCAGAGCAATCTGAGATTTGCTGGTGACAAATGAGTGCTAAATGTCTGCCATCCTTGCCCTTCACATAGCCCAGGCATTCCAAGCGCCAGGCCCCTGGCCCTTGCGTCAGCTCTTGGTCCCCGGGATCAGTTCAAACTCAGCCAATCACCCAGTGGCCATTTGGAGTGATTCACTCTTAGCAGCGTCTTCAGCACTCACCGAGAAACTTCAGGGGGAAAAATGAGTCATTTCACATTATAGAAAGTCACATCTTGCCCTTGGTATTTCTATGTATACATGAGTGATAATCATTTATTTTTAGATCGATTTCTCCGCCATAAATGCTGCTTTCCTTTCATAAAGGCCATCCTGAGAGCCACTGCTAATATTCTGCTTATTGCAGAAAAGCTATAGGTGTTCATTCATTCATTTATTCATGCGGTTGAATGGCAGGGAAGCCACAGCAGTGGCTGATTGTTGGGAGTCAGCCTGAAGCAGGCAGGGGCCCTGTTGCTAGGCTTATCTGCCCAATATGTGTTCAATAATGCAGTGAAATCATCCCCTCCCTGGCATTTGCTGGCTGCTTGAATCACTCCGTCCTGCCTCCGAGACCGTCTGGCGATGACGCAGGAAGCCCTGCCTTTGCAGGGGGAGCCATTAGACAGGGTATTTGTCACGGTGTCCTGGAGAAGATCTTGGCTTGGGATAACCAACACCAAGCAGAGGGATAAAGCAGAGCCTCAGGCCTCATTASCTCCTGTCAGCGTCCCAAGGAGCCCAAAGCGTTCGCCATGGCAGCCGTGGTGGGACGTGGTTTTGGTCCCACCGTGCCTGTGCCACCCATGGCACGTCTGTGTTGGGACCTGTGGCTGGTTTGGGGTGTGCCAGGCCTGATACTGCACCCAAAAGCTTCATCTGCTTTTGGATAACAGCTTGGCTTTTTTCAGAATTAATACAGCACAGCTCCTGCCTTGGGGTCACCCAGCCTCGCCCAGTTCCACCYATGGCAGGTCCATCCCCTGCTGAGCCTGGGGGAGGAGGGCAGAACAAATTCCTTGGTAATTCCCAAGGGATCCAGCTCTTGGGCAAGCACAAACTTCCATCACCTTCTTATACATCGGCAGAGAAAGGCAGGGAATAATCTAGTTGAGGTGTTAGAACATGGGTTGGACTCGATGATCTTGAAGGTGTCTTCCAACCAAAAAATTCTGTGATTCTGTGTGTGATTCTGTGATTCTGTGAATACCATCTGGCCAAGAGAGGCATTTCAGAGGCCTGCCTGAAGGGACACGGGACAACTTTCTGCTGCACTTCAACGTCTCTACAAAAAGTCTCTTATTTTTTATACACATATATGTTTTCTTTTTTATACACATATGTGTGTAAATATATATTTCCATTCCAGATARCATGCAAAATGATATTTAAAAATCCAAATGCATAGCCGTGTGTCACAGAGAGGAATTTTGCAATTCACTGAGATTTTGCTTGCTGTCCCCACACCCCCAAACTGAAGAGGATTCAGATGTAATTCCACAGTGAAGCAGCTTTCAGCCCAGTCTGAGATAATTTTGTTAATGAACCTAAAATAACAGCAACCTTTACACGAGGGGCTGTTTACTGTGTGGCTCAGTAGCTGAATACCTGGGGGAGTTCCCCCATGCCCATCTGGCCCCTCTCTGGAAGCAGGGATCAGCCCCTCAGCTGCAGTGGCAGGATCCCATTGCACAGCCCCAGCAGGGAATGTGTTCCCACAGTTTGAAGCCTGGCCCTGGGGTTTGGGCTGGATCCCTGCAGAGGATGCAGGGTCCTCAGGCACAGAGGGAGGAGCAGGGGGGAGCTGGGCAGTGCAGGCAGTGCCTGTGGATGAATTCCTGTCTCCTCCCAGGGCAGCACAGTGGGTTGAGCTGGGTCCTGTGCCAAGCTTGGCTTGAGCCCTTCTCATTTGAGCCTCCTGCCCTGTAGCATAAATTTGTTGGGAAATTCCAAATGCCTTTGCCCTTCTGTATGGAGATGTTTTTCYCTCCCCACTCCTCTCCTGCCTCTCTCCTGACCTGCAAGGCCAGAGTTCATSCCTGCTCTGGAGCCTCTCTGTGGGTGTTGTTCCCCAAGAAGTTCCCCAGAGGCTGTTCCCTCTGCCACCAATAAAACCTGGCCCAAACTGTGACTTGCCCTCCTTCCCATCCTCCAACTGTTAAATGCAATTTTGGATATAAACGATTCAGATTAAAGAGACAACTGAGACATTTTACTATCATGCTGGCTCCTAATTTAGATAAATACTATAAATTGTGGAGCCAGACTCAGCCCTGACTGAACTTTCACATCAAGCTTTAGTTTGATGTTGAAATAAGGTGACACCCCGATTTCAAGAGTTCTGACTTATCCCCTATTGGTGTTTATGTAAGGAGAGTTCAGCYCATGGCCTTCTTCCTGCATCATGGAAACACTGCAAGTGTGACTCCAAGTGGTGTTTTCCTTCTCTGTCTTTCACTGATCACCAAAYRTTTGCAGGGAAATCGGGGCTCAGGCAGCATCTGTGCAGGAGCTGTTYGAGCACAGATGTTGCATCACTTTGGCTCAGGATGACAGAACACAATTATCAGAAAACATTTCTAAGTAACAGGCTCATTGTCTGCTCTATTGAAAGTGATTTCTGGCAAATGATCACATCACAGGCAAAAGACCAGCCATCTTCTTATGGCAGCAGGGATGTGTGTGATGAAYATGCATGGGAGGGCCCGAGTGAGAATCAAGTCTGTGAGATGTCTGTCCCCTAACAGTGAAGTTTTCTTGATGCCTTACAGAGAAAATAAGCAAAAGCAAGGGAACAGACAGGGCTGTGCATGATGGAAGATGTGTGCCTGAAATGTGACATTCAGTGGTTTGGCTGTTTTTACTGCAGCAGCACAACATATTCTCAGCTGGCTTAGGAGAGGAAGTAAGGCAAGTACTTTGCATGCCTCCATTAGGGCATATTTATGTTTTATGTGACTGGATGACATAAACCTCTGGTTCTCATCTCTTTCTGGAGCTGTGAAATCTGGCTGTGTTCATGCTGCACCGGGCCTGCTGGAAGGCAGCACATCAGTCAGGATCTCTGTTGTTTGGCAACCATGGCCATAGAAAATACCAAAACAGACAGCACAGTGCAGTGCTGCTTGATATTTTCCCTGCCTGCAGTCCAGCTGAAGAGGACACTTTCCCATTCTCCCTCTCCAACACTTCTGGCAGAGACAAAAGCTTTTCAAAACTTTTAGATTATTGCTTTTGTAGTCTYAATGTTTTTAAATCCTTCATGACTSGAACAGGTTGCCCAGAGAAGCTGTGGATGCTCCATCCATGRAAGTGTTCAAGGCCAGGCTGGACTCTGAGCAACCTGGGAGAGTGGAAGKTGTTCCTGCCCATGGCAGGGGGTTGGAACTGGATCATCTTTGTGGTCTCTTCCAACCCAAACCATTCTTTGATCCTGTGATGATTCTATGATTCCAAGATCACCTTGCTAGACCTTTGTWTGATGGAAAACTYTGAGTTTTATCCTCTAGTTYCAAAAACCAARTGAGCTTTTGGTTGRACAGTGTTGGACAGGAAGYTTTGCCAGATGTAAAGGAATCAAGTCATGGCCTTGTTAATGAGTCCCTTGACTGACTGTGCTCAGTGTTGGGTGTCTGCCAGAACACTGTTTTCCTCAATTCAGTTTCTCTGCTCCCTTCACCAGCAGAGAAGGTTTGATAAGGTTTTCCCTGGTTTGATAAGGAGCTATCTCCACTTTGTACAGCTCCCTTGGTGAGGCATCTGGACACTTCCCTCTGGGGAGCTGGTGGAGATCCTGACTGAGCTCTGATGGGTGACAGGGACCTATTCCCTTACCTTGTCGGTGTGGTGTGAACACACCTCCCACCAAAACATCTGCTGGTGGAGGACATTCCGTGTCCCTCAGGCAACCTGGGATGAGCAGCTTGYGCCAAAGGAGTTTCCTGACCCCTGGAGTGACCTGTCCCTGCCCAAAGGGCTGCTGTGGTGAACAGGCCACCCCAGGGGCTGCCTCTTGGCCAGCCAGCAGCCAGTTTGAAGGTATTTAGGTGCAGCTTTAAACCAAGCAGACCTTGAGACTTAAAAGGAAAAAGTCCTAGAAATTTCTCTGCTCTCCTGGCAGCCACTGGCTCAAGGCCAAGACAAAAACACTGATAGGTCTCTTTACCTGTTCTTCAGAAATGCAGCCATTCTCTATTGGACAGTTTGCCAAAAAACCCACCTAAATAATTCAGTACTTAAGGGAGAGCACAGAGCTTCTTAGTGCTTTTTTGGGATGTCACAGCCAGGTACAATGCTTGTATGTACCTGTGCTCAGCTTCTATTTTGTTCTTTATTGTTTATTACTTTATCTGTTTATTAAACCTTTTGCTTTACAAAACATACCCAGGGGAGCCCTCTTGCAAATTATTTTTAAGCCATTTCTGTGAGGTGCAGGCACCCTCAGAGAGACTCCATGRGGCTCACTCCACTCTGGCCACGTGTAAGGTTGYATCAATCAGGGAATCTGGGGCAAACTGCAGAGGATTTGTTGGACAGYTGTGATGGAGAAATATGAGGGAAATGGAATGTGGGAAATAGGACAGTATGCACTTGGAAATCATTCATGTTATTTATTTAATTACAGCTTGTTTGTTGTTTTTTGTTGTTTGTGGTTTTTTTTTTTTTTTCCTTTAGAACAATTCTAAAAGTCTTAATTGCAAAGAAGCACGATGTATTTATCGCCAGCAGGACACAGAACTGTTTGTTGAGCTGTGGCATTTTTAGCTTCTGCTCCCTTGAGCTGCTGCTCAAGAGACATTGAGAAATACTTGTTTCGTGGCCTTAGAGTTGTGTAAATCATTTTAGTCAACAAACTTGGCTGCTCTGTCAAGTTAAGGTGACCTTAAAATGCAGTAACATTAGACTATTTGTTTTTGCAGAGTTGATGTAAGTACTTTTGCTTATAAACAAGAAGCAGCTATAAAAAGGACTCAGTCAGTCCTGAGTGTGCAATAGTGATCYTTCCACAGGGACAACCTTTTCCAGAAGAATCCTAAATTGTCATCTGGCTGAAGCCTGTGRAAATATTTCCATTCACTTCAACCAAATCAAGATTTGGCGCAGCAACAGAATAAGTTCTGGGTGTCCACATTCCCTGTCTCTCCCAGATGCACAGACATGAATTTTGGCCCTCTMTATTTATTATTAATGTAAATCCCCAAGCACTCCTAAACTCTATCAYCAGAAAATGAAGGTGCAAACCCTAAAGGTCTCCCTTTAGTTCAGATCTCCTTTTTCCCATGAAAACCAATTGCCTGTGCCATGGAAGCATGTCAGCAGCTTCCCTGTTGTATGGATTATATCCTTAAATTTAGTTTTCTTTTCCCWTTAAAGCCCTGAGAAGAACAAGAAGGAGAAAGAGGAGAAGGTCTCAGGACTCCAGTGGCCAGAGCAGAAAAGAAAAAGCAGAAACAAAACAGGGATTTTTTTCCCTATGTAAATTATCAAAATGTAAGTTTTCCAAGCCCATTCCTGATGTACCCATAGTGACTGSAGAYATAAGAGGTGTGTGTGTTAAAGCCTTGGGAGGACTGAGGTAAAAAAGAAAKAAAACAAAAACCCCAAAACCCCATAAAAAGCTATATGCAAATTACTTCAGAACTATTTGTAACACTGACAACATTTCTTTACTCCTGAAACAATAATGGGAATAAAGGGGGAAAGTGGGTGGAAAAAGAGGAAATGAAACAAATGGAATTTTGGCAGTAGAATGTATCAGGAGCACTTAGGTACTTTTGAAAATATTATTCAGATATTTCCCAAGTAGCTGAGGCCATGGCTCAATGAGATCATAAATCAACTTTCAGGGCACTTAGCACTGACCCAAATCCATTACAACCACACAGCACAAGACACTGAGCTGCCACTTGAATGCCTTTGCTGCACCTCATTCACCAGACAGCACAGTTTTGGATTTTTAAAATGTTGTTAAAGCAGCTTTCAAGCAAACCAGGTGCTCTGTGTCCTCCTGAAGGTGGCACAAGGCCAGGCTGATGGGGCAGAGCTGCACAGACACTGGGCCATGGGTTGTGGCTTAAGCAATGGARAGGCAGCAGTGTGGGTGTGACAGCTCAGCTCAGCTTTGTCCTGCCAGGGCAGAGCAGGGGGGCTTTGGGAAGCTCCTCAGTCCTCAGCCTCCACTGAAATRAATGCATTGGGAAAGTGGGATGGTTTGGAAACCCCTCTGGGTGCCCAATTATCACCAGAAACCACAACAATTACGAAATTTCTCCATCATTTCCACAGACTTGGACATCACCTTCCCCTGTGGTCCGTGCTCCCTTGGGCTGGACCAACCTGCTCATCCCCCAGGGAAGCCTTTGGCTGGCACTTGGGAAGATGCCATGAAGAAAACTTAGGATTTACCAAATTCACAAGGGCTTTCTTATGTTCCAAGGATTTTCCTGGTGGAAGGGATGAGGAACTCAGGAAGCTGCACCTGACTGAACCCCACTCTTCCCTGGGTCAGGGCTGTGGAGCACAGGGAAGGCACCACTGGCAGAACCTGGATCCAGATGTGACCCTTCAGCCTGGGACWGGCTGTGGAGCCTCAGGGAAGCTCAAAAAGGAAAAAGGGGATCTTCTTCAATATCTAGCAGGATGTGAGCAGCCTCAATGTTTCCTTCAGCAAYCTTTAGATCTTGGAAACTGGTAGGATGAATTTTGGGGTGCTCTGCAGAGCCATTATGTGATGAAAGAAACCTTGGGGTAGGAACTTCAAACTGAAAGAGAGTAGGAACTCTRAACTGAAAGAGMATAGGTTTAGATTAGATGTGAGTAAGAAATTCTTCCCTGTGAGGGTGGTGAGGCCCTGGCACAGGGTGCCCAGAGAAGCTGTGGCTGCCCCTGGATCTCTGGCAGTGTCCAAGGCCAGGTTGGACAGGGCTCTGGGAGAGTGGAAGGTGTCYCTGCCCATGGYAGAGGGTTGGAACYRGGTSATCTTTGTGGTCCCTTCCAAYCCMACCCATTCTAAGATTTTATGATTCTGACTTGGTTGCTGTGAGAAGCTCCAAGGACAGTGAGGCTTAGAGAGAAAGTGCCTCCTTCTGAGGAGTTTTCTAACGTGAAACTGAAAGATTTTTCACTACAACAAGCTGAGGACCTTGAAAGAAGAGTTTCAGGGCAGGAAGCAAAGGCCCCTGAGGTCAGCTGAGGTCCATAAGAGACATGACTGGTGCTGTGTCAACGTGGCAGTGATGCAGGGTCAGGTGAGGTTGGCTCTAATGGCACACAGCTCACAGGATGCCTGGGGAGCCAGTGTGCAAGGGGCACTCCAACTTGCTAATGCCTTCATCTGGGTCAGCAGCTAATAGTCAGACACTGATTCACAGAGCTTCCCTTCCCTSAGAGGTCCTGTAAATAGATGTATTTTTTTTTTTTTAACAGTGAGGAAGTGAGCAGCCCTGCTGAGGATTAAGTGCTCCCCATGTCTGACCTCAGGCATGCTGGCTTTGCCCCAGCCCAAGCTGCCTCAGGAGCTCCTCTCTGGCTTTCTCCACATTTACCCCTCATCCTTTCCCCCACTCCCTTCTCCTCCCTCCTTGTGTTGGGGCTATCCAAAATTGAATTCCTACTGGAGTAGGGAACAAGTGTTGAAATCCCTTTCTTTTTTTTTCCTTCTTTCTGTGAAATGCAATTCTTGCTCCCTGGTCATCCTATTCTCAGAATATCCCCTGCTGGAGGGACCCCTTGCCCCTTTCCCTGATCCCAGCCCTGCACAGCTGCACAAAGGGGTCAGAGAAGTTGCAGGAACAGCTTTTCCCCCAAGGCTTGGTCTGGCCCTGGAGGCCCCTTGCTGGTGCCAGTTCCTGTGCTCTGGAGGTTCCTGCTCACCACAGCTCCAGCTGGCTGGTTCAGAGGTTGGCTGGAGCCCACTCACACTTTCTGGGGGCTATTTCAGTTAGGAAATAGCTTAATTTCATCGTTTCAATACTGCAAAAGATGCTCAGCAAATTTCAGCAGGATCCTTTAATCACAGCAATGAAATAGTGGAGTTTTCWGTTCTTGGAGAAGTAGGGAATGGSATCAGCAGAACTGCCACCTKGGGTTTCCAGGGGACAGGCTCTGGTCTCTTTAGGAGTSTGGTTGGCAGAGTCCCTCAGGAGGCAGTTCTGAAGGACAGAGAAGCCCGGGAAGACACAGAGATCCTTAAGAAGGAARTCCTAARGGCACAGCAGGAGCAGGGCTTCCATCCCCATGTGCCAAAGGAYGAGACAGAGGRGGWGAAGGACTGGCCTGGCTGAGCAGAGAGCTTTGGTGGAGCTCAGGGAATAAAGGAGCATTTAWGAATTTTGGAARATGGTGCAGRCAACTCAGGAGGACCACAAGGATGTTGTGAGGTCATGCAGGGAGAAAATCAGRAAAGCCAAAGCCCAAATAGAAYTTAATCTGTCCACTGCTGGAAAAARCAATAACAGTTGTTYCTGTAAATACATTATCAGCTAGAGGAGGGCTAAGGAGGCTCTCCATCTCTTCTTGGATTTGGGGGAAAATACAGTGACAAAGGCTGAAATACTTAATGMCTTCTTKGYCTCAGTCTTTGGTAGYAAGACCAGTTGTTCTCTGGGTGCCCTGGTTTGGAACACAGGCACAGGGAGCAGCATGAAGAYCTGTAATSCAAGGGGAAATCACCAGCAACCTCCTGCCAGACATACAGACACACACTGGTCTGTACAGGATTCACCCAAGGGTGCTGAGGGAGCTTTCCAAGCCACTTSCCATGATTTGCCAGCAGTCCTGGTTAACTGAGGAAGCTACAGTTGACTGAAGTCACTAAATGAGCTGCCCAGCTACAAGAAGGACCAGAAGGAGGATCCTGGGAACCACAGGTCTGTCAGGCTGACCTGGGTGCTGTGAAGGTCATGAGGCAAACCATCCCAAGTGCCATCATGTGGCACATGCAGGACAACCAGGGGATCAGGTCCAGCTGCCATGGGTTTGGGAAGGRCAGGTCCTGCCTGACAAACCTGATCTCCTGTGACCAGGTGACCTGCTTAGCAGGGGAGGGAAAGGCTGGGGATGGTGTCTTTACTGGRCTTCAGKAAAAGACTTTGATGTCATTTCCCAGAGCATCCTCCAGGAKAAAGTGGCTGCTCATGGCTTGGGAAGGTGCACTCTTTGMTGGGGTAAAAACTGCCTGGATGGCCWGGGGTGGTGGRGAATGGAAWTACATCCAGCTGGTGACCAGGCAAGAGCAGGGCTCCCCAGGACTCAGTRCTGGGGCCAGTTCTGTTCCATGTCTTTATTACTTGTCTGGATGAGGTGATTGAGGCACCCTCAGTCAGTCTGCAGATGACTCTAAACGGAGTTCTCTGCAATGCAGGAAGGACAGAGGGGCTGGAGCACATCCAGAGGAGGGCAATGGAGCTGGGGAAGGGGCTGGAGCACATCCAGAGGAGGGCAGTGGAGCTGGGGAAGGGGCTGGAGCACATCCAGAGGAGGGCAGTGGAGCTGGGGAAGGGGCTGGAGCACAAGTCTGATCAGGAAGTGCTGAGGGAGCTGGAGGTATTTAGCCTGGAGAAAAGGAGGCTGAGGTGGGACCTTCTCACTCCCCACAGCTCCCTGACAGGAGGTTGTGGCCAGGTGGGGTCACTCTCTTCTCCCAGRTAACAAGTGACAGGAGGAGAGGAAATGATCCCAAGTTGTGCCAGGGGAAGTTTAGGTTGGATRTTAGGAAAATTTTCTTGATGGTCAAGCATTGGCACAGGCTGCCCAGGGAAGTGTTGGAGTCACCTTCCCTGGAGGTATTTAAAGGATGTGTAGATGTGTAGATGCCTGGGGACATGGGTTAGTGGTGGCCTTGGCAATGCTGGGTTAATGCTTGGACTTGATGATCTTGGAGRTCTTTTCCAGCCTACGCTGTTCTGTGATTCCATGATTTAGGTCTCACTATTTCCTTCTCATCCCCAATCGCTGTCCTCCAGAGCCTGGCCATTTCTGTAAAGGACATGTCCTTCAGGGCAATATTTTATGCTTKTCTTGATGTCTTTTATTTCTCCATTGATGTAAACTCCACCTGTGACAGGCTTTTAGCATGACTGTTTCTGTGATGTTGTTCACTTCATTTTCCTTTGGGTTTTGCCTGTAATAAAAATGATTGACAATTGGGAAGCCTTTCCTTGCCTGTTTTTTATCCCAAATTTCCTGTGTCTTGCCATCTTTTTTTTTTTTCCTTCATTTCTCCTAGACTTGTCTCTTCATGTGTTTGCCACTGCACCAGTGTCCTCAGCCCAGCTGACATTTTTCTGGGCAAAAGTGATTATTTCCCAAACCAGGTCAGGTATATGAGGAGAGTAAGCAGAATTTAGACCAGCAGAAGAACACAGCTTTRTTTTATTCAGGGAGAACATTAAGATAAATCTTCCAAATCACCCCCCCCTCTAAATATAAGCTGAGTCTTCTGACACAAATCAGCCAATTTAGCTGCTGGTAAAGGCTTTGTAGTGTAGGCAAGTGCTCCTAAGTGGAGCTGGCTGAAGTGCTGGTGCTTTGACTCAGTTGCTGCACATCAGGTTGATAAGGTCACTGCCCCCCTCATGCAGCTTCTCTGCAGGTTCATGCAGATCCCCAAGGGAGAGATGCTCTGCAGTGAACCTTTCTGCATTTGTTGTTCTCACATCCTGGGTGTCTTCTGGCAGCACTCATCACATGCATCATTGCTCAATTCCAGGCTCTGGTGTTCTCAAGTCTCTCTGCAGGCAGGGTGGGATGTGGCTGGTGGAGCTCGGGGTTGTCTGAGCTTGAGTGGAGTGAATCATCCTCACAGAATAATCTCCCTCTGCCACTGAGGCTGAACTGCTGCAAGCTGTTCCTACTCAGCAAAGCACATAAGCCAATTTCTGCCTCCAGTTCCATTCAGCAGAACGTTTAACTGCGAGTTTAACATTAAACTCATGCTCAAATCCCTTAGCTTGTTAATGGGTTTAGGTGAATGTCCACTCTGCACCACTGAATCAGGCAGGGATTAATTACAGAGAGAGAGAGAGGAGCTCTGCAGAGCTGGGTTCAGACAGRAAACTGGAGCACTCCCACCCCAAGGCTTCTCTCCCCACCAGCTGTGCATCCAACAGTTCATTCCCAGGGTGCAGTGTTGAGACTTTAATCTTGCTCATCAGGGGATATTTTTGTGGTGTGGGATCTGCCTGGTGAAGGAGCCTGGGAGGTGGMTCAGGACCTTGGTGAGCCTCTCAGCTCTGCTGGTGTGGGGAGGGTGGTGGCAGCTGGGTGATCTTGTGTGGCATTCAGGGACAATCCCTCTGCACACCTGGCTCTTCTCATCTCCAGCTGCAGAGGTGCAGGGTGCCCACARAGCACTGCTGACGTGACAGCTTTGCCATAGCAGGTGTCACACAAGCTCAGAAAGGGGAGAAGTTGCAGTACTCACTTGCTGCAGTGTGTTTTCAGAGGGGAGCAGGTGGCAGCTCACTTTGTACGCTGCACCAGAGCAGATTGGGCAGGGCACCATGTGCCTGCTGGTCTCTGTGAAGGGGATCTTCATTTCTGCACAGGAGATTCCTCCCTCACCATTTACTCAGTGTAGAAAATGCTGAATTGAAGAGGCTTTTAGAAACATGTTGTCTTCACAAAGTCCTGTAATGTAGACATATTTCTTCTTCTGTTGCAGGTGATGACATAATATTTATGAAAGCCCCAGCACAYGTTGTCCAGATGTTGTGGATGCTCCATCCCTAGAAGTGTTGGAGGCCAATTTGGACCAGGCTCTGAGCAACCTGGTCTAGTGGAAGATGTCCCTGCCCATGGCAGGGGTCCTGGAACAGGATGATCTTTAAGGTTCTTTCCAACCCAAACCATTCTGTGATTCTTTCATTCTATGGCTGATGCTGTCAGTCCCTGAGTGCTGACAGAGACCACAACTCTGTGGGCACAGATCAAGCTCTCAGTCTTTGTATCTCATTTTCCCCACCTTTATAATGGGAATAATAATAGCTGTTCTCCTCACAGCARTATGGTATTGGCTGTGTTTGAACAGAAGGTCTGAGCACACTTGGTGGGACTCCMTTTAACTGCTCCTGGATTTAAATTTGGGTTTTCCAGTGTTCCCATTCTATCCRTCAGCCTGGACACCCTCTGACATGCAGTGGCAGTAGGGGACTGATCTGTCACTTCCAGATAGCAAGGGACAGGGTGAAAGGGAATGGCCTTTGCCATTTGCAAAAGAGGAAGCCAGTTGCACCAGAGGAAGTTTAGACTGGGTATGAGGAAAAATTCCTTTACTGTGGAAGGGTGGCCAGACATTGGAACAGACTGTCCAAGGAAGTGGTGGAATCACTATCCCTAGAAGTGTTAAAACATGTGGTGCTTAGGGATTTCATAGTGGACTTGGCAGCACTGGGTTGATGGTTGGACTTGATGATTTTAAAGGTGTTTTTCAACCTTAATGGTTCTCTGATTCCAGGGGTGCAGATCAGAAGCCTTTCCTTGAACTGAGTGGAGCTGTGCCATTGCCAGGCTGTGGCAAGGGGAGGATGTTTATCGCAGACTATTTTGATTTGTGGAGTGAAAACACAGAGCTTAGTCATCAAAAACAGGGGTTAGTCATCAAAAACAGTTTACCTTCCTCTCCAAATATGAAAAGGCTCAAAAGTTTGGTGAGGTTTGCAGGGCATTAAACAAACACTGCTATTACAATTGCCGGTGTTAATTCTCATCAGGTAGCCTTCCTTCCCCATTGGAGGGGAGACTCAGAGCTCCTTGTCTGCTGCCAAATGCTGTGACCCYGGTGCCCATAAAAGGCTTCTGCTGTAACTGTCTTGTTATCAGCCCATCAATGTCCTGACACTTCCTAGTGATTAATCCTGTGTTGAAATGAAATTAAGTTTCCATATATTTGGCCGGTGACCCCAGGACTTCCTATTTGGGGAATACAAAGAATAAAGCATCTGTGGCCTGCAGGAAGCCAGAGTCTCTGATTTCCTGCAGGGGCAGAACAAGAACAAACAGGGAACACATTTTTCACCGCGCCAGTCGAAAGCGCACGTAAGAGCYCCGCCGGCCCCCATGATGAAAACAATTGGAAAGGGGAACATCCCTGCTCCCAAAATTATTTGTGGGTGTTTTGTTACGTACACAATATGCCATTAGCAAATAGATGTAGCTCGAGTTAATGGCTTTTCCAGGTGGCTATTAAAGTTTCCCTTGGCATAGGYCTTTTGGTTTCCATCGGCGGGGTTGTGCTTGTCAGGCAAGTGAGTTTTACTTTGCCTTTTGCTGCACTGGGCTCTCTGAATCCATCTGAGATTAGGAAAATGCAAGGATTGTTTTATTTTTTTTTACAGCTTTGTTTAAATGAGCCAGGCCAGATTCAGGCTGATGTAAATGCCAGTGAGAGGGGGCAGGAGGAGGTGATAAGGCAGCAAATCCTCCTTGCAGCCTAACTCTGACTGGTGATGAAAGGTATGTGGGGAAGTAGGGGCACCAGCCTGCCTTCTCAGGATCCCTGAGGGAGAGCCACTGCTGCCTCTACAATCCAATTCAGCTGCTCTGCTCCCACAGGAGGAAACACTTCTGAAAGCTTCCAAATTGCTGGTTGTGCCTTGCTCTAATGGGCATCATCAGCTTGGAATTAACCTCTCTCTGAATAATGCTTCTACCTGAACACACCTAATGGCACATGTGATCTGCACATACAGATGTGTGTGTGTATGTACAGACAGAGGAAAAGCTGTTCTGTTTRCCCATCACCTTGTTGAGGTTGTCTTGGTTGAAGGAGTGTTCACCCAGCTCTGTCAGATGGCTCTCACTCCCCTTTCCCAGGGYTGGTGGTGCTGTTGCTGCTGGTTCTTGTAAAAAGAAATTGCYTYGTTTCTGTCCTGCAAGGGTYCCATATTGCCATAACCACTGTGKTTGAGAATACCTTGTTTCCTACAGTTTTCCATCARTAAAGTCTCTTCTCATGCTTTCTAACCCAGACTGGGGTGAATGATGAGACCCAGGCAGAGGCTGCAGGATGCTTGGTCTGACTGGTGGCTGRTTAACACAGCTGTCCTCCAGCAGGCAGAAATGGGATTCCCTGGAAAGCTGCTTGTCTTGGCATTTTTAATAAATTGCTGCCCAGAGGGAAAAGGCAAAATGTTGCTCTCCTTGATACCATGGGGGGCTGGCTTTGAAGTTTTGGACCTGAGAGAAGACTCAAAAGTCTGACCATGATATTTTTCTGAAGGGGCATCTTCAACATTTTGTGTGAGTGGTCAGCCTTGGAGTGGGTGCTCCTGTAGCCCTGAAAGTACCAAGTGCCTGAGGAACACAGGATGTGGCTCACAGGTCCTTCCTGTGGTGACACTGGGATGATCATGTTCTATTAAACAAGTCCCAGGAGAGCTACAGAGAACTGTGAGTGAAGTAAGGACAAGTTTACACCACAAAATGCTTCTCACCACTGGAATGCCAGAAGCAGTGGGAATCAAAGCTGGTCTGCAGCATTGACTGGATGCAGTCTAGACACATTGACTTGGYAAATGCCTGGAGTTAATCAGCTCTTTTCCTTAATTCAGGCTCTTGTCATATGGCCCYTGTTTACCCTACAGTTTGGCAGAAGGCTCAAGGAGTACCTGTCTGTGCTGAAATCTGCAGGGATGTGGGAACACACAGAGAGACTGGATCCACAAGACTCTCACACTGGAATTCTGTGTCTGCAGGGATCTGGGCTGTGCTACTTTTTCATTTTGTTCTGTGCCCTCAGTTTTACAAGGCACCGTGTGTCCCTGTCTATGCCAGTGGGCTGGTTAAGTCTCTTCTCATTATTCTAGMATGAGTATTGAGCAGACAAATCCAGGCAGTGCTGCCAGCTCTTGTGATTTTGTCAGCCTTGCAATATTTGCTTTTTGTTCTCGTGGCTTTTGCTCCTGGATTCACGCAATGAAATTCCACTTTCCCCTGGCAAACAAGAAGGGGGGGGATAGAAAGGTACTCCAGGTGTCCATTGTACCTGGCAGGGAAAGTCAGGACCTGTGACACAGGAGCTCCCAGGCTGTCAGAACTGGGCTCAGACCCTTCAGCCCCWCAAGAGCTCCATCACTGCACCATGGATATGGCAAATGATCCCTGCTCAATAAATCAGACCAACAAAYGACTGCTCCTCTCTCTCCCTGCTGCACATCACCATCCACATCATCTCATCACTCTCTTTTTCTCACAGTTTTCTTTCCTGCTGAGAGCTGCCTGYGGTTTCCTGCTCTTCCAGGGGAAAGCTTGCAGGGAGAGTTGCTGCCTTCCCTGCACAGAGCCAGATGCAGCAGGGCCCTGGCTGAGCCTGGGGAGAGCAGCCAAGGCACAGCTCTGACCTCCTTGGCAGCTCTGGCCTGAAGAGAGCCCAGTGGAGAGACCAAGGTCACCAGATCCATGCAGGATCTTTCCTCATCGAAYGTGGGGTGCTGCCTGGGGGATGGGCAGGTCCCCCCAGGGGTGCCCCAGTGCTGTGGGTGGGATCCTGCATGGGAACCACGCTCCTC
Organism: Alauda arvensis; assembly: GCA_902810485.1. Lineage (NCBI taxonomy): Eukaryota > Metazoa > Chordata > Aves > Passeriformes > Alaudidae > Alauda > Alauda arvensis. The sequence goes on from CADDXX010000297.1 coordinate 618,532, forward strand.
TGCTGTTTCCAGCAATGGGCAGCCCTTCCCCATCAGCCAGGGCTGAGCCCCTCAGCCGCCCCTTTCAAAAGATTTCCTGTACCACGCTCTCAAATCCCGTGTCCTGTGTGAGAGGCACATGGGACTCAGCTTTTCTTGTGTTCTTTTGCCATCTGGCCATTGCCTGCAGCACAGGCTCTCTCTGCACATGTGACTCAGCAGCCCAGATGTCCCAGATGTTTGCAAAGCCTTCCAGCACCCTCCCCTACCCTGAGCCTGGTGCACTTTCTTCCACAGCCCCCAGGCTGATAAGGATAATGCTTATCACAGCAACACTTCAGGTTTGGTCAAAAGGAGCACTACCTCTCATGGAGGGGCACCTTGATCAAAAAATTTAAAGAGAGATCTTTCTTTAAGGAAAAAGTAGCTGGGTTGCAAGGGTTGCTGTATACAAACTCAGACTATCTTGTTCAGAGTGTTTATTCTTGCTTTTATTCTTCTCCTTCCTGTTAAAACCCACCATTGTCAGTGAGTTATAGACATGATGGGTGTCTGGAGGTGGAGAAGTCATTTTCCTGCTGCTTCTGTTGGTGAAACCCTGCTCCTTCTCTGAGCACATCAGGTGTAAGCATCCCTCTCCCTTTTTCTCTCACCAACACCAAGCTCTCCTGGCTGTGGCTCAGGTGAAACACAGAAATCTGAGCTCTCCTCCTTCTCTTCTACACCGGGATAACCCCATGGAAGCCATCAGCACTGGTATCTAATGTGCAGCACACATGGAAAATGCTGTAATTTTTTTCTTTTCAGTGGTGTAACTCTTCTGATGTAATCATTACCCAAGGATTTCATCAAAATCACTGTTGTGTTGCAAAGGTGTCAGTAAACACAGAATCTCCCTGATATTTCASAGGTGATAACGTTTTCCTGATACAGCACGTAAGTTGCCAAGTAAGTGTTGTCCTCATTTGCATCACTTTCACCCCAGCACAGCTCCAGGAGTTTGACAGCTGCAGGAGGGGTGTGGCTCTCCTGGGAGGGAGCTCACCTCTGCAGTTCTTGGAATTGATGATCTCTGGGTTTCCAGCCTCTGAGCTGTGATTGTTCAGCAGAAATGAGCTTTCCACAGAGCTCATGGAGCTGCAGAGCAGCAGGGCCATTAACAGGCAATGAGCAGCCAGATCTTGTTTGCATCGTTTCGGAGACCATTCAGAGCTGGAACTGCACAAATTAATGACAACATCCTTGGAGGAAAGAGTGGGTTAAACTTCCTATCCTCAGGCAGTCACCAGCCTGAGTAGCAGYAGGAATTTTGGGTTCTCTCTGATCCGTCCTCTGCCCAGTGGCAGAAAGATCAGCTCAGAGGAAGGTCTGACCTTGTTCTCTTATCCTGCCCCTCTTGCAACACCACGCAAGGGACGTTTGTGCTTTGCCTTTTCTCCGTGTGATCATATCTCATTTTCACACCCCTTTGGGCCTGAGAAGCCGCTGTGATTTTCTGCCTGCAGTCAGAAATCTGTAGATCACTTTAGAGCTTTTATCCTAGAAGAATGCTCTCTAGGAGCCAAGAAGGTTTCTGACTTATGTGTGAGGTTGCTTGTCGTTTATACGATGCCTGATGCAAATTGAAAAACTTTGACGTTTGACTGGGGAAACTTTTGCTCTGCACTGTGGGTTTGGCTGATAGGAAGCCTTTCTGTGCTTCAAAGCTTTCCTAAGATGTCAAACATTTTGAGTTAATTAGGGTTAGGAGCCATTTCACTGTTTGAATTTGTGACAGCAGAGAGTTAAATAAAGCTTTGCTTACAACGTCTCTCACTTGGAAACACACACAAAGCTGTTCAGCCTTGATTCCCGAGTTTGCTTTATGGTTTTTGGGTAAACATTGTCTCTTCTCTCAGCCCCTGTGAAGGAGCTCTTGCAGGTCTTTATTTGCCTTCCTTTCACAGCAGAGTTTGCCTAGGCTTGGYGGGGATTGTGCTAACCTTGCCACCAAGTCTGCAGGCAGGCAAAACAAAACACTTTGTGCTTGTGCACCAGCYCTTTGARATGATTGCTAACAGAGGGCTGGGGCTTCAAACACAATAGCAGCACTGAGATGATGAGTTAAGAGTTTACAGATGACTTCTGACAAAGCAYTCAGAGCATTAAGGGAGGCTCACCACTTAAAAGTTGAAAAAAGCATTCAGGATTGTCACCTGAGCAAGGTGGTGGTGCTTTGGTCAGGTTTATTCTTGACATTTTCACTAGCCCWGTAAGAATTTTGCAGAAAAGATCTGCAGTCTTCAGGATTTTGTKAGGATGTAGAACATTCCTCCTTGGTTTGCTTTTTTAAAAATTTTATTTTAATAATCACTGAATGAGATGTTAAAGTTTTCTCTGCACTGGAAAAAAAGAAAACCACAATAAACTGTTTTAATATCAGAGTACCAGAGCAGACAGCTTCATGCAGCCTCTATGATACGACATTAGAATCTTTTATCAWTTTCTCTTATGCCTCTTGGCAATAGCTCACATTTAAATTAAATAGAAAAGGTCGTTTTTATACTGGGGAAGAGATGATGGTGTAAATGCACCATATATGTTATAAGTAACTTCTAACACTTTGATAAGTAGACAAGGTCTTTGAGATTGCATGAGGGAGTGATTCCAGACCTAAATCTTGGCCCAAAGACAGGCTTGAGGCTTATTCCTACACATCAGGGCTCAGGGCCTCAGCTGATGCCTCCCCATTGATTTCTGAAAAGCTAAACCAATTTCCAACAGAGGAGAATCTGCTCCAGATTTCCCAGCTGCCCTATCAAAAATCTTCTCAGAGCATTGACTGGGGAAAGAAAAAAGGCYTCAGCCTGATTTGAAAGAACATAATAGACCTTTAATTTAATTGACTTAATTTTATTGGCAGCCATTGAATGGTGAAATGAAAACAGATGATCTGGATGAACAAGAAAAGGTTAGATGGGAGTAACCCATTAGTAAATATCAAGGCATCATCCCATTGTCCTCATTTAATAAAGGAACGGGTCAGTAAGTATAATCATAAACATTTTTACATTTTAGTGGAGATTTATTGGACATCATTACTAGCAGAGAGATGGATTCTTGGAGCAGCAGAAGATGAAACAGTCTAGCAGATGAGAAGTTAGTTCCTTTAGCTGGCAGAGAGTGGCACAGCTCTGCAGCCTGACCTATTTAATTCCACCTTTTCAGCAGCTGAGCTATTACTTTGGACTGCTGTGGGATACATGATATTTTTAAAAAGCTTCCTTTGACAAATCTTCCATGCTCACATCTTCTCTTGCCCATTTGGCATTGCTCTTGCAGGCTCCTCAGAGCCAGCAGCTCTGGAGTGGCTGGACCATGAAGCTGGGCACAGGGATCTGTGGAATGGGCCAGCAAAGCAGATTTCCCACATCCCCCCAATCCCAGCAGAGCAGGGAAGGGGTGGGCTGCTCTGGAGACCTGCACAGCACAGCTCACACCTCCTCTGGAGAWGCAGCTTCTGCTCCACATCCCAGCAGCCCTGTCCTGCATTCTGTGCAGCCAAGCTCCCAGCTGACTTGGCTGTCTGGAAGTCCATCCAAAACAGGATTTCACAGCCACACTAAAACCTCATCCAAGGACAGGAATACCCTGAGGGCTAGAACAAGTATGATACGATGTGAAAGAGAGAAAATTCCGATTAGATGCAGGGAAACCACACATGACTCCTCACTCAGTTCCTTATAACTCACTAGTGCTGGGTGCCCCTTGTGTGGGAGTTTTAACTGATCATTGTCCGGACCAACTTTGAAGAAACTTTTCTGAATTACTACCTGAAAATAAATAATTAAACAAACCCTAAAAATAAATAAATAAAAGATGAAAAGCTTAGATTTTTCCTTTATTTTAGATGGAGATGGTTAGAAATAYAATACTCCAGGAGTGCAGACTTCTTGCAAATTTGGGACTGGGTTACCCATCCTGGAGCTACCACTGAGGTTCACCAGCTTCACTCCCCATCTCTGACTGGGGGCTGCCCCACTCCCCTTGCTTGTAGAGACAGCCAAATTCTCCATGAGCACCCTGGGCACTCAGGAGATCTCCAAAACCTTACACCACCCCCCTGCACTGRTTGCCTCAGTCCCACCCCAGTGGGATGATGGGTGCTGCTCCTGTCCCTGTGCCACAGGGAATGCTTAAGGCTGTGCTGGTTTCTGCCTGGMTTTTCTTCTGCCCTCTTTCCCCAGCCCCACTGAAGTGGCCARGCCTGGCTCTGTGCTGCATCCCCAGCCAAACCTGAGGTGGGGGCAAAAAGGCAGAGCCAGCAATGGTAAAGAACATGGCAGCCCTGCAGGGTGGGATGGAACTCCACGGAGCTGATCACACAGCACTGACTCCTTTTTGCAGTGTTCCTGTCCTTCCTCMCAGTATCTTTCCCTTGGGTTTAAACAGCAGAGCCCCCACAGGTTTCACTCTGTGCTGCTGCCTTACAGAGAGCTCACAAAAATCAGTGTTCATCCTTTGGTGCCGTGCCCAGCAGTGAGGAGAGGATATGAAGGGCTCTGGTTTTGGGGAGGGACGCTGGCAGCTTGTCTTTTCCCAGAGCTGCAGGGAATGACAGGGATATCCTCTCCTCCTGGGAGGAAAGACTGCTGGGGGCAGAGTCTAACACTGCATTCCCATAGCCCAAACCACTGCAGGATACACCTGMTGCTCTGGTGGCAGAACAAACCAGTTTCACCTGAAAATCCAAACATTTTCTCTAGACATAACCCCAAATCCAGCCTCTTCCCCTAAAGAAAACCCCAAATACAATCAGCCCCATTCTAAATATTTTAGGTTTTGGCACTTTTCAACAACAAAACAAAACAACAAAAACAACCCAAAACAAACAAACAAGTGAAAAAAAATTAAGGTCTTCCCAGGAAACCGATTCTTGGTGAAATTTTTTCCGTCTGGTCCAGAACAGAACATCTTGCAGGGGATCTCCCTGTTTGAATTCCAGCACCAGCACCAGCCTGTGACTCAGAATCAGGACWGCTTTGCTTGGCTCCCAGGGCTCTGGAAATGTGTCTGAGCACCACAGACTGTGCCTGGCGTGGGGTGGGCTCCACAGAGGGAGGGAGGGCTGCTCCCTGCWGCAGAGGAAAAGCAGCTTGTATCTTAACACGTTTTGCCTGGCAGGCATTTCAAAGGCTTCTCCTGTGGATCAGGGCTGCAGGCACTGCCTGCATTTCCCCTTCACAGAAACTGGCAGGTTGAACTGTGCAAAATTCCTTAATCCTGTTTATCTGCTGTCTCCTTCCGAAGAGGCACARTGCTCCCGTGGGCTCTCTGAGCTTTCCTCTCCTCCCTTACCAGAGTTACATTTGCCCTTTTGAAAGCCAAACACAGGCAGGGTGAGAGCAAGGCGACCCACAGCCCCTCAGCACAGCAGAATTTGGGATTTTGGTGTGCAGTAAGGCAGGCAAGTGCAAAGGCACTGTGCCCATTTAGCCTTTGCTGGATTAATGAAGTCCACAGTGTCCAGAGCAGATGCTGAAAAATTATCCATTTTGAGCTACAAGCTCAAAACTATGACCTTAAGGGAGGAGCAGTGGAGGTCACACTTCTCCTTGYTTGTTCCTCCTGCCCTGCAGTCCTGGCGGGGCAGGAGGAGGGTGGGTTGAAGATGCAGGCAGGAGATGGGGATGGAAGATGCCAGGGTTCCCTGTCTTCTGGGCCAAAATATTGATCTCAGTGCTCTGAGCTGCTCAGTGCAGGGATGCTGTTCTGTGCAGCTGAACTTTGTATCCCTGAGGGAAAGGAGAAAATAAATCAGCTCTGTCCTTAACCTTTGCACAGGGTAAAACATCACTTCTCTGCTTGCCAGGGAGGAGCAGTGGTGTGGTCCTCAGGGGCTCTGCTGGCCTGGGTGTCCATGGGGGATAGAGAGGGACCTGAGGAGCTGAGCAGGGCCCGAGGTGGGGATGGTGACTCTGGGTCAGGTTGCAGATGTGGGAAGTGAGGCACTGCTGGAGAGGAGGAAGAGGAAATGCTCAGGCAAGGTGTAAGGCCCCATCAAGCACCTTGATGAGCCTTTTAAAAAGGCTTACCAGAGGTTGATGTACTCTGAGTTGGATGGACAGGAGAAATACCACTGAGATGTTCTCAAGGGGTCAAAACAACACAAAAGACTTTACTGACAAAATTCAGAAAATCGGAGAAAGTTTGGCAGAAGGTTTGGTACAACATTCAATCAGCACAAAACACTTCTCACAGCATTAACTTGGCCATTCAACTTAGCAAACTTTAGGCCTGTTCAAAATATTCCAAGAAGAGGGAATTAGAAGATGAAGGAGAAAGAGAGAGAGACAGAAAATATATGGAAAAGCACATACAGCTACCAGCTCCTGGGTTCCAGCGATGATTGAGGAGAGGTGGGGTCTAGACAAACATGATGGCCTCGTGTTCAGCCTTAAATACCCCTTGGCCTTTGTGAGCCCTTCTCCCAGGTGGGACTTCTGGTCCCTTTGCCACTCAGGAGCTGTGCCAGGGGCTCCAGGGGCAGGWGGTGGGGCAGTCCTGGGGCAGGGCTGGTGGCACAGGCATGTCCAGCCGGTGTTGGTGCAGAAATCTTGGCTTTGCAAAGTTTGTGTGTGGGGATTGACTGAGCTGGGATTGTGCCTGGATATGATTCACCTTCCTTCCCCTTCCAGGGAGGTACATTTGGGGAGCTGTGACGAGCTCTGTGAAACACTGACTGTCTCYTGTGGGGCTGAGGAGGGAGGTCACCTCAAGGCTCATTTCTAGCAGCTTGTCAAGCCTCTAAAGGGGGGAAATGATGCCTTAAGCTTTAGCTTTTATGTTTTTCAAATTCCATGCTGCCTTGGGTGTAGTTCTGAGCCTCACATTAAGTGGCAGTGAGCTCTTCATAGAGCAGGGAGACAAATCAAATCCTTCCTTGCTGCAGACCAAGGACACAGAGTCAGACCCAAAAGCAAAACAAGGGTGGGCTGAAGGGAGAAACAAGAAGGATGAGACCTCACAGCCTGAAGCTTTAATTGGACAATTAAACCCCAACATGCAAATGGACCAAAACTTATAAAACTGTGAGACCTCATGACCTGGGGTCCATTTTGTGACCATTCTGGGTCCACCTTGGGTGTAGCCCTGGCCAGGCTCTTTTCCTGCCCAAGGTGTATCCTAGAGGCCTTTCAATAAATATCTCCTTTATTCTCCTGCTCTGTCCAGTCTCTGTTCCAGCTCAGCCTTCCCAAGGCATCACTAGAGTCAGCCTCTTTCTGTTATTTATGACGTAATTTTGCGCAATGAGGGCTGCTCCTGAGCCTGTTCTCTAGGATGGCAAACTGAAGGACCRTATGTCATGGTTTGGACTGCCAACACATCAACATTGCAGTCATTTGCAGACTGTTTTATATCTCTTTGATTGGGGAATCTGTGTAATTAGCTCCTCAGAACAGCCGGGCGGAGGAAACGCAGGGTCTGTTATTTAGGCAGAATTCACATCCTTGTTCCCTGCATTGTGATCCTGAGTTTCCTAGTGCTGCTGCCAGAGCACTGGAGAGATCAGTGCTGAGACATTTGTTCTCTGAGCCTGCCTKCATTGCAAAACTATTTCTGCTCCTTTTCTAGGCTATCCCGATGACCTACAACTGGCACAAGATGTGCTGGTGCTGTAATTAGTAAAYACCTTCTGCAAGTGGCAGCGAAAGATTTATAGCCACCATTGGAGGCTTCACTTTCAGCAAAAGGAGAAGCACCAATGAGTTTGCTGCTGTTTACTACATTTTTTCTGCCGACTCCCAGCAGGGTCCAGCCAGCATTTTGTGCTGCAGGCCTGGTAAATAAATCTTCACTGATCTGTTGTGGCAGAAGCCACATATGAATGTGCTGGCGGGGCAAGAGTTCTGTTATTTTAGTAGGTTAACAAACCCATACAGGCTTCTGCACAGTTAGCATTTGGCCTCCTACCAGGAGTATGATCATGCTGTTACGTTTCCATTCCTATCCTGGTGGTTCATGCAGGTTGGYTTTTAGCAGTGCCTGTGTACAGACAAAAAGCAGGAGAGCAGCCGTGCCAAAAGGCCCCCCAGTCTCTTGTGCTTTGGAGGCAGGAGAGGGCTCTGCCCACAGGGAGGAAGGGAAGGAGTGAGAAGGAAGGATATCAAAGACAATTTTGTTCCAATATTTGCCCTGGCATTGAAATCTGTGGTGCACAGAAAAGGAAAAGGGAGCTTGTTTTTTGCCATTTCAAGTGCCATGTCTTCCAAAGAATTTAGCAGCTCCATTCTGTGTCCAGTGTTTGATTGGCCTCAATCAAGAGACGTTAGCTAGAGCTGTTTCTGGTGTTTGGACACCTCCCTTGCCCTTTTCCTTCCTCATCCCTTTAGAGGCTTGTGCACCCATGGATTCTCTGTTGCTTTGAACATAGTGAGTTCCTATTGGTCTCTCAAATATTCYCTTCTTTGCCTGGCCTGATGATAATGATATCATCGTTACAGGGATGATATCTTTGATATCATTGCCCCTTAATAAATTCAATCAAAATTGGCCAATAAGTTCAAAAGTYATTAAAGTCAGGGGGAGTGGTGAAAAGTTCTTTGTTTTCATAGCAAAACCTGCAGGAGGGGGTAACGTGTGTCACAGAGGAAAATGGAAATTATTATTTGCAGTCTTAGCATCCTGTAACACATCTCCCCTGTTGGAACCCTGGATGCTGAAAATGCTGGTTTTTCTCTGTTGAGAGGTGCTGACCCTCAGGCAGGCACCACATTTGACCTGAGGCCTTGGGACAGGCTCCTGAGATTGAGTGACAACACAGGGGCTGTGGGTGTGGGGTTTGATTAGAAGTGTGTGATTTCACAGGCTGAAAAACTTAGGGTTTAAGATATTAGTATATAGGAATGTGTGTGAGCCAAGATGGAGAACTTAGGGCATTGTCTAAGACTTTCTTTTTTACCTTCTTCTTCCTTCTTCTTCATGGGTTTGGGTGGTTTTCTGTAATTGGGTGAAAAAGGTCCCCATTGCAGACCTTTAGTGGTCACCAYTGGGTCARAAACATCAATAATACAGGTGTCATTATTGGGTAAATAGTGCTGAAAAACCTTGAGAAAAAGTCAGTAGCAGCCATTTTGCCATGTTTTTTTTTCAGCAGCTAGAYAGAGCTCATGGCTYRTGAGTCTGTAAATTCTCTGTAAATAGATAAGATTTAATAAATCACCAAGTCTGAACTCAGATTTCTGTTTCCCATGTCTCAATCATCCTGACCTTGGCAAGAACAAGAARAAAGAAGCCTGCACCATAATGTTCCCCTTCCGTATCTTCTCTTCCACATGCAATACAAATGTTTTCACTGATCATTTGATCTTCCCAKCCACCATTTCTGCTCCAGCTCCACAGGCAGCATGGACAGACCCCTTTGGGGTCCTTTGGAATGCCTCCCTCTTCCCAGACACTTCTTCTCCTTGGGATAACCCATCCTCACTGCCTGGAGGGACACGCTCAGCTCCTCACCTACARATGCAGCCAGGTTAGGAGAGGGGCAGTTGGTCAGGTGTAGCAGTGGGGTTTTTTGGGAAAAATGCCTATACCTGGGTCCCAGTCAGCCTCTCCAGTGGAAAGGCTGCTTGGGGAAAATCAGGCAAGGCAATCAAACTCACCCAAACACACAACCACGAGCTACCACAGCAAGGAGAGGCAGAAGGCTCTTWGCCCAGATAAATTCCAGCACACTTTATTCCAGGTGCTGAAGGGAATCTGGGTGCCAAAGAGGACTARCATGTATCTGGCTCTGCCTTAAGTATGGTTTTGGGCATCCAATGACCTTGGGGCACGGGGCCAGTGCCAGGGACAGGTGAGGTCAGTGACCTATAGGGAAGACAGGGCCGGTCACCGGGGTACAAGCAATGGGATACCAGGGAAAAAAGAACCCAGGGAAGGATTTGGGCTTCAGGAGRGGTTACACTGAGTCACCATGCCCTGCAGGGGAATCTCCATGGCAATCCTGCCAAGGCCAGACCTTGGGAATCACCTCTAATGGTCCCAGCAGCCCCTCAGTCAGGTACCACCTCATGGCTCCCAGTGCACCAGATCTGCYCTCCCAGTGATCTCCCAGTCCCGCTGAAAGGCGCTGTGGCCCCGTGGGATGGCTGGGGACAGAGCTGGGGACTGAGCCAGAGCTGGGTCAGCTGGATGAGCTGGAACACGTCCCCTGGGAAGCGCCTGACTCGGCAGCAGCAGCTGCCCTGGGGCTGACCCTCAGCCTCGCGGCGTTTCCATGCTGTTTTGATGATGCTTCTGCAGATTCAGTGTCACTTTGGCCTTGCTCCCGCTGATGTTGTGCCCCTGGGTCCGGACATCAGCTGGCCACGGCCTCTCCTCTTGCTCACCTTCCTTCTGCTACCTTTTGCCTCGCTGTCCTGAGCCCCGGGCTTTGCTTTCCTTTGGGAAAGGGCTCAACAAACTGCTTCTGCCTGCACCTCCCTTCTTCTCCCTCGTGTTGCTGCTTTGGTTCATGAACTTGAGGTGTTTTCAGGCTTCAGGGTACCCTTGTGTTATTTAGTCCTGTTTCTAGAGGTGTTTTGAGGAGCTCGAGGTGGTCACCCCTCCTGCTGAGATTTATTCTCACCCTCAGCAGCCATCCCTGTTTCAGCCCATTTCTTTTCCATTTGGCTGCCACTTGAGCATCCAAAGGTTTTGGCAGTGGTATAACCAGGCATGAATTTGACTCCTAAAAAGGWTTTGGAAAGAATTGGATTCTGGGTTTGTTGGGAATTCAGTTCATCAGTAAAATAGGAAGGGGAATTATTTGCTGTCACCCAGAGGATGGAAATTGTGATTGTAAATAGTGCGAAAGGCAAGAAGCACTAATTGTGATGAATTAACTTGTTTGACCAGAATCTGCTTAGAAGAAATAGAGGTTTTGGTAAGGTTTTGGTAAGAATGTGGCTGCTGCTGATACCTATTTGTAGATGACTGTGATCCTGAAGATTCCCACTGCCATCCCGWGAACATTCATGCAAATGAGTTGGCATTTTCCCAATGATAACAGGCCAGCTCCAATAAAAAAATCAGAGAATTATGGAATCATTTGGGTTGGAAAAGCCCTTTAAGATCATTGATTCCGTGCATCTGATCTCTTTCTGACTRCATGTTGCAGGGTATTTGCGAATGAATGTAGAAAGGAGATATCTGGGGTCACAAAAGGGCATGTCTGAGAGATTGCTTCTGGGGCTTTTCCCAGGGTGATACTGGCCTGCCAAGCCATGGAGAATGTGAGCATGGAGCTGATAGCAACTCACTAACACGGTTTGTTCTGGAAAAAAAAGACCCCTTTGAGTCAGTGGTTAAAATGTTCCCTCTTCCCTTGGCTTCTGCTGGAGTCAGCCTGTGACTTTCAGTAATAATTTTTATCTGTGTGTTAAGAATTTAACCTCGAAAGCATAACTGCACTGCATTAATTAAGCTTTATCTAATCTCCAGCTAAACTGACAGTCAACAAACAAACAGAGCTTTCTCRGGATGGCACTGCCTTGCATTTACGTGATTCACAGCACATTTTTACCTCTTGGGCAGGAAGGTGTTCCCCAGTCACTGCGTGGTGCACTTTCTGGGAGCAATGTATCTCCTCATTACGGCTTATCCATGTCAACCATAAAATATCTCTAAGCCTCTTATTCCAGGAAATATGGGGGCAGAAGGGATCCTTTTGGGCTGCACCTCATCCTCGAATCATCCACAGGGTGTGACACCTCATAAAGTGCTCAGTGTGTGATATCTGGTCCTATTCTGCAGTTTTGTATTTCCCTCATTGCTGCATCTATTTGCTCAACACACTCCCTCTTTGAGGAAGGCATGATTGCCCACTTCCATCATATCCAAGCTGGAAAATATTACTAAACCCATGCCTTCCACAGAGGTGCTTACACAGAGTTGTGAGCACATCCCCAGGACTCATCAAGACTGAAGTTGGTTTGCTGTTTGTTGGCARCATAGGCCAGATGGGCATTTTGAATTGAAAYGGAATGAAATACAAGAAATGAGGTRGTGACTATYAATATGCACATTRKTGGGTGCCTGTGCAGGTTTTCAAGGAATACCAAGCTGCTATCACAACTGTTTTCATCAGAACTAAGCCCATCAGGATGTTGTGTTTTCACACCAGGATTCTTAGGTTCTTCTTCTCTCTGAGACAATCTCACTGTTTTCCACATCTGAACATAAATATCCCATTCCAGCCTGACTTCAGTTCAGAGGGAAAGCCATGAAAGATCTGGTTAACTCRGGTGTTCTCCCTGTCTGTGAGTTCCAGTGAAGCAAAGGCATTCCCYTGGCTCTAGAGTCAGACCTGAGCAGCTCTGCTGCAGGAAGAGACAGAGAGAAAGGGAAATGTGCAATAGTGAGGCCCATGGGTGTTAAGAGAGCTATGAGAGAAGCTGAAATCATAAATAAAAAATCTCTCCTGATTCAGGAGGAGATGCATCTCCTTCTTCCAATGAGTTTTCACCCTTGAAATCTTCCATGGGAAGAAAYACAGAAGGAAAAACCTTTTCACTTGTACGTAGTGGGATGCCAGCAAGTGGCAGCAGCTCCCTGCCTGACAAAGAGGCTGTCCACATCTCACACCATGCTCCCTTGTTCATCTGAAAACAAAGCAGCAAAAAAAATGTGCACATCAGAAGCTCTTCTGACACTGCTGGAGTAGCTCAGCCCAGGTCTGGCTTGAGGGGCTCCAACAAGAGAACAGAAAGCTGGGGGAGAAATCCTGCTCTGATCCCTTTGTGAAGAGCTCCAAGTAGTGAGGAGGAAAGGAGGGATGTGGGGTTTAGGAAACGTAGAATTCCTTTTTTGCAGGAGGAGCTCCYGTTGCTATTCTGGTTTCTGTGCCTTCAATCATCAAATGCAGCTTTTCTCTTTTGACAGGACGAGGAGGAAAGTAGYGTACAATGGTGTTCTGACAGCCTGGCACACCCCAAATTTCTTTGTGCTGAATTTGTTCTTGTAGTGCTAATGACCAGCTTGCCATAAATAGCCACTAAATGGCTCTGACACGGTAGAGGAAAGTGAAGGTCAGTGTTGGCTCTTGTGTTGTACTTTAGATCTCTGTATCAAAGAACTTCATAAGGAAGGGGAAGGTGTGTTTTCAKCTTGGGTTTCCTTTTAGATACAGAGGGGGAAACTGAGGTATGAGAAGGACTGCTTGCCAGAGCAGGATGGGGATGGGAATGGAGGTGGGCTCTGCCYGATGTTCTGCAAGGTCACAGCCAAGCAACAAATTATCTCCATACAGGGCAAAATTAACACCCAATTGAAGTCAAAGGTAAAACTGCCACTGAATTCAGTAGAGGTGGGACTTTGCCTGCAGCCCAGCTGGAGCAGCCTAAGCTCTGAGCCAATATCCCAAGTGGAATGTTGTGTGGGGAAGGAAGGCAGGCGTGTTTGGGATGCTGGGATGAAGGTGCTGTGCTGGCCACAGGAATGGAAGGGGATATGGAAGGTGCTTGTGTGTGAAAGCAGGTGCTAGACTGCATGGCACATATAGAGCTGATACCTCATTTTTGGATCCCAGCATGTGACAATGTGTTTTCTTGATGGCTTGGTCACTGAGCCTGGCACTCTGAGAGGACATCACCCTTTTCATGGGTGCCAAATGGGTGAGAAATGCATCCTTTTGAGAAGCCCAGGTACCCTCCCTCTCTGCCTCACTAACAGGTGCAGGTACCTTGCACCTTGTGTGGGGAGCAAGTCAAGGGGTGTTGTTAAAGATGGGCAGTGCCAGAGGTTTGGTGGCTGCATTTCCTCAACCTGCCCTAAGCCAGGCTTTGAATGTTACAGCTTGAGTGCTGAACCACACCACTGCTTGGGTGTGCCAGACCTCACTGCTGGCCACACAAGCTCAGTTATGCCYCAAAATGAAGGGAATTTAGGATGTGCTTCCCTGTTCAACCTGCCACAACAGCAAGACCATCAGATCTACAAGCATCCTAACAGGTATTTCCCTGAGTGGAGATAAAACAGGGCCTAGCTTGGATGCAATCCCTTAGTAAGASWCTGGTTGCACAAAAAGAACAAATTAGKCAGGGCAGAATTCCTCTGAGACAGCAAACACACTCTTCTGGGTACCAGTGGTTGGATGGAAGGGAGAGCAAGGCAGAGTGCAGCAACACCAGGGAACACCAGCTCTGCTCCCAGTGACTGCAGGTGTCAGAGGACTCCTGGATATCTCCTGCAAAATCAAGTACAATTCCTGCTGAGGAGGCTGGTTTTCACTTCAAGGCAGGGTGAGACTGTTCAGGGCAATGCTGGCACACTTTGGGGACCACTTTGACACCACCAGGGCTTTGTGGAGCTGGGCAGAAAGCAGCTTCACTGCTGTTGCTGCAGAGGGGATCATGGATGGACAAGGGACACAGAGGTGTCTCATGGAGAGCTGGCACCTGCTTTATTACATGGTAACCACAGCAATTTGTACTGGTGGGAGGACACAGATATGGCAGGTTACATCCATGGGGGCAATGTTAGACAGTGATGGCATCTGCCAGCCCCTGAGGATCTGTGTTYAGTTTGCAGCAGCTCAGGAAAGACTCCATAAAAAAGGAGAGGGAGAAGTTGTCCTGCAAGAGAGGCTGTGGCTGTGCTAAGAGGGTCGAGCTCATTTCTGGGCTACTCTCAGCAGCCACTTGAGTTCCTGTGTTTGTGAAACACCCTGTACTGGCTGGCCAGCCCCAGAGTGACCTGTTCCTCTTCTCTTTCTAAGAAATGACCCCTCTGTTTTTCCCTGCCACCTGTGCATGCCCAGAGCTTCCCTGCCTGGCATCAGCCGCTGGCGGGGGCTCGGGTGTCAGGAGCTGAGCCTGAGAAGGCATTTTCCAGAACAAACCACTGCCCAGCGCTGAACCCTCTTTCCAAGTAGGACAGGCTGGGCTGGAGCCCAGGGAGTGACCTTTTCTGAGTGGCATTCTCCCACGTAGTGTGACCTGATGTCCCTCAGCTGCCAGGCACTGTTGTGACGTCACAGTCCTCCCCCAAACCCAAATCCAGGCACTGCTGGTAAACCACACAGGATGCCAACTGAATTTTGCCATTCTTCACTTAATGTTGCTTAGGGTGAAAGTATTTGACCTTAAATTACTCTTTTTTTTTTTTTTCACAGGATGCCAACTGAATTTTGCCATTCTTCACTTAATGTTGCTTAGGGTGAAAGTATTTGACCTTAAATTACTCTTTTTTTTTTTTTTTTTTTTTTGAGAAGGGAGCTTGTTTCTCAGGAATGATGGGTTTGATTCTTTGGTTTTGGAATAAATCTGGTATGAATCCCCACRTGGTTTCATGCTGCCTGTCCTTCCCACCCAAACAGGGGCACTTCTGTAGTTTGGCTGGCATCAGATGTCTGTTGTTCAGGTGGGGAGTGTGAGCCCTGCTCTGTGCTCTCAGGTTGGGTTCAGGCAGCCTCCCAGGGGCAGGGACACTCCTGGCTGCAGAGCAATGCAGGCTGTGTACCCAGGGCAAATGGAATTTACCACAGGCTGGTAAACAGCTCTGTCTRACACGTCAGCTCAAGTGGGAGACAATCCAGTGTGAAATGCTTGCACTGAGATGAAATCACTTCTTTTCCACTCTCTGGCTTCATCCTGACACTACTCAGCCAGTCTTGAGCCCGTGCTAATCTGCAGAGAGGGTGAAATGCAAGGAGGTAGAAAATAAAGCTCTGAATCTGCCACTGAACTTCCTGACATCATCTTTTGCAGGCTTCTTGCTACCAGTGCAAAGAAGCAGAGAAGAATCAATCACAAAATCACAGAATCACAGAATGGTTTGGGTTGGAAGGGAACTTAAAAGTCATCCAGTTCCACTCCCCTGCCATGGGCAGGGACATCTCCCACTATCCCAGGCTTCTCCAAGCCCTGTCCAACCTGGTCTTGAACACTTCCAGTGATGGGGCATCCACAACTTCCAGGGCAACCTTTCCCAGTGCCTTACTACCCCCACAGCAAAGAACTTCTTCCTAATATTGAATTAAACATAGTTTGAAGCCATTCTCCCATGCCCTTGTCAAATCTATCCTTTGATCTGTAGGCTCCCTTTGGGTACTGGAAGGCTGCAAAATGTAAAATATATTCCTCCTAATTTCCCTACCTGTCTTGTGCATTGTCACACAACAGGTTTCTTTTGCTTTGGGCATTAGAGAAATAAGATGGAAATTACAGAGATCTTTGATAGAAATGTAAAGATGGGAATCAACAAAGTCAAAATTCAAAACTCCCTTCCAGGGAACTACACTCAGGAGTTTAGGATCTGTTTTTGCTCTACTCAAAGGTAAGTGTTTGGACTTAATAAAAAATAAAACAAAAAGGGACCAGCTAAATAAAATAAAATGACTTTCAGAATCTGTGTGGTCAAATGATAGCATTCAGGATTTTGACCTAAAAGAAACCAATGAGTAAAATGCGCATTTTATATATATGTCAAATTTCTAAGTCTTGCTTTCCAAAGTGAGCTCAACTATTGGGAAGAAAGCTTGCTTGTTTCTCTACTTAGTGCAAATTCTATCTGCAGCTTTTAACTCCTCCGTGCTAATGATGGCTCAGCGAGCAGCCTGGCAGGGCTCTGAGGATGCAGGTGGGGTTTGCAGCAGGAGCAGCTCAGCAGCCCTTCCCCCTGACCCCCTCCTGCAATTAARCCGTGGTCTTGCTGTGCTCAGAGAGTCCCCTCTGAGTGCAGCTGCTGCGAACGAGCAGAGATTTCTGAGGCAGCACAGACTTGCAAACCCTTCCACGAGATTATCAAATGACAGCAGGTTGGGAGTGTGTAATGAGAAGCACGGGTTCACTGACTCAGCATCCCTAAAGGGACTGCTGCTCAATCCTTCCCTCCGTGTGCCCTGCCRCCCTGCTCTGCAGGAGCAGGAGGAGGCAAATGTGCTCTCTTATGGAGAGGAAGGGTTGATTCACTGCTAAATTGGAGTYTTTGCCTTCTTMCTGATCTGCCCACAGGAAGATCAARCAGGCTGCTCTGTACAGTCCTTGATCTGTCCCCACTCCTCTCTTTTGGGAGGCCAGAGGGAGCTCCCACGCAGCACACAGCAGTGGGAATTCAGCAGCTCCTGCACCCTGAGCAAGCCCAGTCCCCTCAGGATCAGCAGCTCTGGCTGTCACAGCTCCACAGCAGGACATGCATTAAGGAAACCCYGAGGGTTTTCCACGTGGACAGCACAGGGGCAGAGGATGGTTTGAGCACCAAAGTCCTGCCCAGGTTTGTACAATCCGTGCCAACAAGCTTGTGTCAGTATTTCACTGATGTCTCTATCCAGGGTAGATTTTATGAGACCAACGTGTGTGTAGGTATGGAGCTGCATTCCATCACACCTCCTGCCTGCAAACATCACCCTGGCACCCTGCCAGTGCCTCCCTGGAATCTCCCTGGMATCACCCCTGCACCACCCTGGCATTCCAGG
Source organism: Alauda arvensis (assembly GCA_902810485.1). Lineage (NCBI taxonomy): Eukaryota > Metazoa > Chordata > Aves > Passeriformes > Alaudidae > Alauda > Alauda arvensis. The sequence goes on from CADDXX010000297.1 coordinate 635,945, forward strand.
SACTGCACAGGACTGCACCATTTCCCTGGCTGCWGGGAATGTCCTGAGAGCTSAACGAGTGGCAGCTGCTTTGGGATACTGTGAATTCCTCCTCTTTTGTCTCCTCCCTGCCCTGCCTCACCCCTGCCCCTGCCCTCTTGTTCTGTGGCAAGGGGGACACACGGCACAGGAGGCATCACGGGCATTTGTCTGGCAGGTTTGTAATGAGAGGAGTGTGATGACCCTGCACATTCATCAGATGGTTGTTTTCAGCCTGGACCCATCTGTGATGTTTTTATTATTTTTTTCCTCCCTCTGCTCAGCCCGGGCTGCTCCGGGAGAAGTGGCACGTAGGCACACATGTCCTTGTGCACACTATACTTGTATAAACTCCACCAGGAAGTCATCTGGCCAAACTTTCCAGAGCTCTGCTTTTAACTCTTCCCTAGGCAGGCTGTCCTGTCAGCCAGGGGATTTCCAGGGAGTGTGGACATGTGCATTCATCCCTCCGTTCTCTTTCCTCACAAGCCCCGAGCTGCACGTGGATGAGCAGCTTTTGCACCCATCCTACTCTGAGTTCCCACCAGAAAAAAAGCCCCTTTAGCTCTGCTCATGCACTCGTGGGCTTTGCATTCAAACACTGCCTTGGCTTTCCTGGAGGGTGAAGTAGCAAAATCAGTTACCAAAAAGTGCCCCAGWGGGGCAGGAGGAAGGGGTGGTGGTGGGATGAGGGTGTAGGCAGGGGCAATTCTCCCCTGCAGCTGTTATATCAGGAGTGTGTCCTCACTAGGCACAGAAGTAGCAGAGGAAGTTCTCACAGCCCTTAAATGTCTTCTGTGGCCAGGGAATGACTGAAAAGGGGCAGCCCCTCCAGAAGTGACCCTGTGTTCAGTGAAGACGTGTCTCACTGTGCGTCCCACTCTGCACAACTAAACACCCACCAGCGTGCTCAGAGAGCTTTCAAAGGGCTGAGAAAAATCCCTGTGAGATGGCTCACGTAGCAGAAAGGCTGCTGTTCCTCCCCTAGACGTGTGTGGATTAATAGCTAATTGTTAAATGCCAAATAAGCTCTCCCATTTTGTGGGTGCCTGTTAACTACCCACTGCCAGGTTTCAATGGCTCTCACAAGATTTATCCCTGGAAGTGTTCAAGAAAGGGCTGATGTGGCACTCAGTGCTATGGTTTAGTTGACAACCTGGTGATTGATCAAAGGTTGGACTCAATGATCTCGGAGGTCTTTTCCAACCTTAATGATTCTATCCTATTTTGGAGCCTACWGCACAGGGGTGAATAACTGGAATTGTTGGAGATGTTCTCCTCTGCAGCTGGGCATGGAGCAGGGGTGTCTGAGCTCATTTGCTGTTTGGCCAATGGCTCCAGCCACTTTTTGCTCATTCTTGCCTTGSAGTGAATAGAAAACGTGTCAGATCAGCACTGGAGATGTGCCAATTACCAATGGTARTGCTGCCTCTCTGACTTACACCACTACAACCATTCCAGGGTGTAACCATTTATTCACAAAGTTCTTCACAGGCTTTGTCCCTGCATATTAATCATCTCCAGTGCTACAAAACATGATAAAACAGTGCAGGTCTTGATTTTTCTCCTGGGTGCACAGGTGAAAATAAGAAGTGGCTTTATTGAAGTTAGTTCAGTTGTCCTGGCATTAATTTTGCTTTCTCTGTCAAATTTATGGGCATCTGTCTGGAATAGAGGRGTGTGAATTTGCACTCAGCCTGGCTCAGACAGAAGGGATTCCACCGCCAGAAATTCCCAAAAAATTAGGTATTACTTTAATGACAGACTCATGCAGAGGTGTTTCCTTTCTCCAACAGCTGTTTGTGTGCCATAAACAGCAAAGGAGCCTCTGTTTGCCAGACTCCTGAACTTCATGAGGTACAAACCATGACCTCTCACCAGCTGGAGCCAGGGGTATTTACAATTTTCCTTGGTCACCTCCTCTCCTGCAGCTGGAGGAATCAATCAAGCTCTCATGGTCCCTCAAGGAGGTGGAGAAGCTGAGAGCTGAGGAACAAGCAGGATTTTGACCATGCAGTGTTTWYCYTTYCTCTTAATTTCTTTCTTCAGGTCATTTTCAGCAAGGGTTATTCCTCTGTCTCCTCAGCTGGAGKATCATAACTCTAATTTCTGCACTCCTACTCTCAGGAAACCCCACCTGCATGCAGCTCTGGAGTCCTGAGCACAAGGACAGTGGCCTGGCCTGTTGGAGCAAACCCAGAAGAGGAAAATGATCAGARGGATGGAGGAGCTCTCCTATGAGGAAAGGCTGAGAGAGCTGGGRTTGTTAARYCAGGAAAAGGGAAGACTTTGGGGTGCCCYAATTGCAGCCTTGCAGTGCCTAAAGGGGCTACAARRGAGTTGGAGAGGGGCTGTTTAAGAGGGTTTGTAGTGATAGGACCAAGGAATAATAACTTTAACCTAAGAGAGAGTAGTGTTAGATGAGATATTGGGGAGAAATTTTTACTGTGAGGATGGTGAGGCACTGGAACAGGTTCTCAGAAAAATTTGAGGATGCCCCATCCCTGGAGGTGTTTGAGGCCAGATTGGATGGGGCTTGGAGCAGCCTGGAGGAAATATCTGTAATTAAATGGTTGATGGTGCTCACCAAGGCCCTGATTTTTGTCTGATGGGCAGGAGCAAAGAAATTACTGAACACCTAAATCACAACACCTCCCTCTGCCACCTTAGGTGAGCCAACACTCACCAAGTGATGAGCACAAGGCAGCAGAGATCTGCCTTCTGATTTTAATGCACTGCACATTAATCATGTGTAAAGACTGTGGGGTTGTTCCCAAAATGCCCAGCAAACAACACAAACCAGCACAGCTCAGGGAATTGGAGCTGCATTGGCTGTGAGTTGACAATGGCACCTTGTGTGGCCCCCTGGTCACAGCTGGGACCCCCACCCTGGTCACCCCAGGTTGTTTAGTGTGTCTCAGAAAACTCCCTGGGATCAGTCAGCACAAGGATAAACCCTTTGAACCTCCACCTGAAGCAGGAGGAAAATGCCTCACATCCCATGTGGCTGCTGGGTTTTGTGCTCAGGGGTAACCTGGCAGGCAGACTGGAGAGAAGAGATCCTTGTAGGTGCATTCCCACCTCTGGGACAGAGCCTTTGGGATTAAGTGTGCAGTGTTTAGGGCACAAAAGGATGTACAGTGCTCAGTGCTGACCTTGCTGTAACCTGTGGGGAAGCCCCAAAGACTCTCTTTAACCATGTATGGCATAAACAGAGAGGAAGGTGCTTGTAGCAAAATCAGAGAGGAATCTGATAGAGAGCCCCAAAGATAAATGCCACTTTAGGCAATGCTGCTTTAAGCTGTTGACAGGAGCACCATCCAGAGAGGAACTGTGAGCTTTAAGTGCTTCTCTGCTTCTGGGTGGGATAAGGTGTCATGTAAAATGCATTTTGTGCTCTTGTTTCATCTCCCCCTCCCCGCTCTTCTCCTGTGAGAACGCACACACCAAAAGCATTAAAAACAGGCTGTGGTGAAAAGTTTGCTTCCCTGATACATCTCCACATCAAAGGCCTTGCTGGAATCTATTGATTCTGGCACAGTTGCAGAAACCAGTGACGTTTTCAGTCAGAAATCATGCACTTCTCAGTTGATTTCGGGAAAGGTTGAAAAAAAAAAGGGAAGAAAAAAGCTCAACCATGTGTAAATATTCACCCTACAGAGAGGCTGATAAAGCGTAAAATGGTTTGGYCTGGCTCCCTTGGTGCCAGCAATTACTCAGGGATGACTTTATTGACAGACAGATGAGCTTTGGCTTACATGATGTTACAAAAACCTGTCCTATTTAAAGTTTGTTTTCYCTGTGAATAACGTAACAGCTCTTGTCTGACATATATTTCCCTGCCTATTTCTGAAGCAATGCACCCCATGCCAGTGAATTGCACTGGGACACAGCCCCATGACTTATCTCAAAAAGCCCAGAGATTATCAATGGCCTAGGTCAGCAGCACAGGGCAGGTTGTTGTTATGCTTTGTCTGCCCAGGCAGAWTCACCTCCAACACTGCTCCTGCTCACCTCCAAATCTGCTTCTGCTCACAAGATCCTTCAGCTGTTTCTACTGAAAATGCTTTTAACTTTGCCTCATAGACATGAAACCATTGTATTTGTAYGTTACTTTAACTGAAACTACTCATTTTCTGCTGGAAATGTCTCTGTGCTGTAAGACCTGTATTACCCTTGTGTTTTAGTGCAAAACCTGAAAACGACAGAGATCAAACCACAGAGTGGGAAGAACAGTTTTCTTCTCTGGTTTTGGAATTTTAGTATTTGTGGGGCTCTTTGGCTCTACTTTGTTTGCATCCTGCCCATGAACAGCTTCCAAAATGTAAAAGCATGAAGGTGTTTTCAAAAGGTGCCCGCAGACCACATCTTCTCCTTGGACACATCCACATCTTCTCCTTGGACACATCCACATCTTCTCCTTGGACACATCCTCCTGGAGGCCTTCCCAGTCCCAGCCACTCACTGCTTTCTTCAAGCAGAGCCCCTAAAACACAAATCAGCAGCTGCAGCCCTCAGGTGTGGGCTCTGTTGGTGGCACTGGTGTCACTGCCAGCCACAGCTTGTCCTGGCAATGCTGTCCCTCTCTTTCTCCACCAGCTAGACCCACAGGACAGAGTGAAAACCCACCCTCACCTCCTCAGTGGGAAGAGTATCTGCCTGGGCACCTAATTACAGTGAGATGGAAAAACGTCCGTGGGAGGATGAGGTGAAGTTTTCCAATACGCAGCACAACAGTAATCAATACTTGCATCAATACTTAATTCATCTGTGTCAAGCGAAACAGCTCCAGCAGGAGGGAGTGAGATCATCTCTTCCATGGCCCAGGCACACGGGGTGGCAAATGATGGCTGAAATCCCTTCACTGTCAGGGTTTAAATCCCTTAATTCTCAGCAGCTTGGATGTGAGGGTGCTGCTGCCAGCAAGACTTGCACAGGGTGGCCCCACCCTTAGCTCCTGCACAGAAGGAACACCTGAACCCCTCTGCAAACTTAATCCCAGACCCCTTGTTGCCTTGGGATGGCTGACTTGAAATCACCCTCACCCCTGAATTAAAAACCCGCTGGGATCAGCAGGAGTCTTTGATGTTGGGAGAACTTTCAGCTGCCCTCTGATGAAAGGCATTTGCCTCACGGCTACTGAGCCAAGCCTATGGAGGAGGCTTCTCTGCTTTTCTGCTTCTCCTGAAGAGCTGCAGTTTCAGTGTGAGGCTGCAGCTCTCATCCCCCATGAGAGAGTTCTCCCTTGCACAGCCAAGGTATTTGCAGCATTCCCCCAGAGAGATTCATTTTGGGGCAGGTCCCTGCAGGGACATCCACGGTGTGACTCAGTGGCACTGAGGGTTTGCTGGGAAGAGGGGGAGAGCTGCCTGCCACGCACAAGGGGTGACACAAGCGGTGGGCAAGTYAGGAACAGCAGCTCCTCTGTTGCAACAGGAGGTGAGGGTTTCATCCTGCCCGTGAGTGGTTCCCCTGACGGTGACTAAGCTGTTCCCCTCAATCCCGCTGATGGAGAGGCTGTGCCATGTGCTGTGTGTTCCTGTAAACCACCAGCTTCTGCTCATCCCATCTCAGGCCTGCTCAGAAGGGATCTCTCAGTGTGCTGGTTGCACCAAAGGTGCTGAATTGGATTTCAGTCACTCTTTCCTTCCTTGTTAAACACTTTCCGGAGGAGTTGCAGCCCCTCAGCTCAGCTGACAGGGAGGTAAGGACACCTCCCTCTTAATCCCTGTGTGTTCCTGCGTTCCCAGCTTGGCTCTTGCTCCTGAACTGTGCGGGGTGTTATTGCCCCTCTGCCTGCAACACGAGGTGACCATCAGCATTTTCACCACACTGTTAAGTTTTCACAGAAAATCTGTCTGATGTTAGTGACAGCTGTGAACTTAGAGCACAGTGTCTGCTCCTGGGTACCTCATCCAAAACTGAGGAATTGAGTCACATGGGCACTCTGGGACAGGGGTGCTGGCACACAGGCCTGTCCAGGAAAAGCTATCCCAGACCAGTTCCAGGAATCACTGAGGAAAACTGAAGAGGAGAAATTGGTCCCAGTGGGCTCAACAAATCTCAGATTGCAGAGAGATTCCAAATTAATTGACAATCCTTCTTTCTCCAAGGGTTTGTGTTTCTAAGCTTTCAGTGGACCATGAGTGCCTGCTGTTCATGACCACTTTGGGTTTAGCCCTTACTCTGAAGGCCTGTTTTGTGACTATCTCATTATCTGAGATGGGTGTCCAGCACCCAGGTGAGTGTTTCCTGCTGCCCAAGCAATTCTGCAGGTTGCCCCTCCTCTTTTTGGGGACAGGGCAAGAGGATGTGCCAAACATCCATCAGAGAGGTGAGAGCAYTGCCGGAAGGGGCTCAGACATTGTCATGATAAGGGAACACAGCAGCCTGCTCAGAATACAATGGAGCCTCCAGTTTATTCCTAAATTATTAATGTGCCCTGAGGAGTGGCTTTGTACTGCTGCCCTGGGCACTGTGGGAACACAGTCTCTTCCCAGGGAGGCAGTGGGATCACAGTGGAGCTTGGCCCATCCTGAGTTATCCAAGGGGGCAGGACATGGCTCTCAGTGCCAGCTGGGACAGGGCACCTGCAGCATGGGGTGGCAGCCCCATGGGCGGGACTGTGGGTGGCAAATGTCCTCTCCCCTGGTTAGCAGCACCTTTCCTGATGGAAAAATGACACCATTCACTGCCTTGGGGTTTGTCAGCACCACATTTCCGAATCTCAGCTGTCTGCTCTGTGCACAGGAGGGTGACAAGCCAGGACTTGGGCTCCCTCACCCCACAGAGTGTGATGTAGCCTGGGGAACACCCCAGAGTGCACGAGCATGGACACAGAGCTGTGGGACACTGCACAGGGTGGCCTGGGCAGACCTCTGAGGGGAGAGATGTAGGGGAGCTCCTATGGATTTGTTCCAACCCCCAGCTGTTTTCCAGGCAATSCAGATACCTCCAGCCTCACACAGGAGCTCTGCCTCTCCCCTGAGCAGTGCAGCCCAGGTATCCCCCAGGCATCCCAAGGCCAGGATACTGGGCCCTGGCAAGACAAGGGTCTCATGAAGGAGAGGGAATGGCACAAAATGGYCACAGCAGGGATTCCCCCTGACAGGTCCTGGTGCTGATCCTGGCTGTGAAAGGGTCCTGGTTTGGCTGCTGGAGTAAAGAGTGATGCTGGAGAAAGTACCTCTGCACCTTGGGGAGTCATTGCTGAAGCTGACAGGGAGTGAAATCCATCCCAAAACACCCACCATGTCCAACAGCCTGGCAACAGGGAGAAGTGAATCCCAACAGACAGAACCTAGGAAGAGCTGGAACAAGTGGGGGAAGAGCAAAGGTGGGGAGAAGGTATTGAGACAGCCTCTACATGGTTCCACTTCCCCTTTTTTCAGTCGTGTGGCAATGCCATTCMTTAGGAAACATGAATCAGTGGCCTTTCCCTGCTCTGTGCTTCCCAGAGAGCTGGAGCATCTTCTCCCTGCTCCTGCACTGGCACAGGCCAAGGGCTGAGGTGATGGAGCCACCAAGGACCCAACCCTGCCATGGCTGAGCCCCAAGGCTGCCTCACAAGGCTTTTGTGAGGCAGCAGGAGCAGGGGTGGGTCTGGAGACTTCTGTCACCTTCTGTCACCTTCTGTCACCTTCTATCACCTTCTATCACCTTCTGTCACCTTCTGTCACCTTCTGTCACCTTCTGTCACTTTCTGTCACCAGTTCCTTGCTTCAATGCAGAGCACAGTGAGAGCTTCAGCCTTAGTGATTGTGTGTCTGAGTCACCAGCACAGGCTCTGAGCCCTGGCTGTGTCCTCTGGACATGGCARAATGTCACACAGGACATCTTGGAGGAGATGGAGAGGCCCTTGGGCACATCCCAAARTGACACTGCCCCAGGCAGATCAGGCCCTTGGGTGCCAGCTTTGGGASGTGGGTGACAGTCACACAGAAGAAGGGGAACCATAGCCAAGGTCACTGATTYCAACAGCAAATGGCACAAAACTGGAGGGGAAACAGGATCTGGAGACTCTGCAGCCATCAGCTCTTCCAACACCTCCAGAGTGAGCAGCCCGCAATGGAAGAGGAGGGTGGCCCCCTAGCACTCCCAGTCCCCCCAAACCCCCTGGCTCTGTGGGTGGGTAGAAAAGCCACCTCACTTGGTGTCACCTCCCAGAGCCCCTCAGTGCCCAGCAGAGCCCTGTGGTGCCACAGGACTGTCCCCACGGGTCACACCCTCCCCTGCACCAGGGCCCTGCAGGGTTTGGTGTGGCCACCAAGGCTGCTGGAAAATGACATTTCAGTCCTGCTGGCAGCCTTCCAATCTCACAATTTTTTCTTTCTTCCTTGAAAAAAGTCAGAGAGAGAAGTGAGGCTGGGAGGGGTCMAAACAGAGGCAGGAGGGGCTCAAACCAATGGCTTCTGACACTTTGATTTGCTCAGGCCTCCTAGAAAGGCTTGTTTGGGAACTGTGGGAACTCGGGACATTTTGAAATGTCCTATTTAGATGGAAAATGCCTTATCTAGTAAAGAGAGTTAACCTCCTTCTCGTCTGAGACGCCTGAAAAAATTYCCCTTGGCTTCCTTCCACACAGCTGATGGATGACAACCCCACTGCAGCCTGGTGGCTGCGTGCTGGCTGCACTGTGTCCTGTCACAGGCACGGTGCAGGGGCCATGGTGTCACTCCTCTGGGGCCTGGGACAGCAGCCAGGGTCCCTGAGGGTGGTCCTGCTTCCCCCAGTGGGGAGCTGAGGGGATGGGGGCAGCTCCCTGTCTGCCTCTGGCTCTTCATCCAGAGGAGTTTTGGCAGTAACTGTCTGCAGAGGGGAGACAGGCTGTAGTGAAAGGGCACTGACACTTCCATTGGTCACAGTCAGCCAGCTCCATTTCATCTCCATCATCTCCATCTCCTTCTCCTTCTCCATCTCCTCCTCCATCATCTCCATCTCCATCATCATCCCCATCTCCTTCTCCATCTCCATCATCTCCATCTCCATCATCATCTCCATCTCTTTCTCCATCATCTCCATCTCCAGCATCATCTCCATCTCCATCTCCAGCATCATCTCCATCTCCATCTCCATCTCCATCTCCATCTCCATCTCCATCTCCATCTCCATCTCCATCATCTCCATCTCCTTCCCCTTCATCTCCATCTCTCTCCATTTCCAAGGCAAGCCCCTTCCTTCCTCCCAGGAGCACAGCCATGTCCCCAGCCTCCTCCCAGTGGCACCCCTCAAGGATGGAGCCACAAACTGGCTGTCCTCTCCCATCAGGGTAATGACTGYCACACTTCTCTGTGCTGCCTGTGCTCCACCTCTCCCAGCTCCATCTGCCAGCTCCAGGCACAGCCATCTGTCCTAGCCAYGATCCACCACCTCAGCAGGTGAACCCAGACGGGCAGAGGGGACCAGGCTTGGCGAGGGTCTGATCCGTGAGTGCAAACACGGCGTGGTCCCGCAATTACCCCCCTCGTGTTTTGGAAGCCAGGATTTCAAAGCAGCAATCAAGCCCTAAYTGATTGGATGCTCACCGCATTCCCGGGAGTGAGCTGCTGCCCCCCGGATAAATGGGAATAAGTCACAGGCAATTAGTGATTTGCCTGAGGTGCTTCTGCTTGTTGGTAATGTCTGGTCTCAGCCTCCTCTGGCCCTGTTAGTCATTAGACCACACATCCTCCATCCTCTCTCTCTCCTGGTGGCATCCCCACAGCCCTGGCAGGGTGGAAAGAGCAAAATAATCCAACGTCACGTTTATCTAGGAAAAAGTTTCCCACAGTCCCTTCTGGCTCTTTTTTGTTTTGATTCTGAGGTTTTGTTTGTCTGCTAAGTTAAAATAAATCTTGAACTGCAACTGCTGGGCTTTTTTGAACACAGTTGGTTGCTAGAGCGTCGTTTGAGGGGAACACATGGAAAAGCAGAGCCGTGTGTTTATTGCCAGAGCCGGGCTGGCTGCATGGGGCTGATCGAGTATTTTAAGCACCGTGTGACATTTATGCATTGCACAAAGCACTTGTGGTCTCTCTGAGCTTGTGGCTGCTGCTTCTCTTCCTTCTGGACAGGATCTTATGGTTTTTGTCTCCAAGATTTTGATCTGCTATGCAACACAGGTCCCACTTTTCTGCCTGCTTTGTGCTGTTCCTGGAGTGCAGGGGGACCAGGGGACATCTCCCACCCTGCCCTGCTCCCCATTGAGCATCTCTGTTGCCCACATCAGCAGTGATCAGTTGGCATCAGTGTCCAACAARCACTGAATCACATCCCAGTCGTCCCCAGGCCCAGCCTGTGATTTGGGAATCAGTGMAGAAATCTTTGTTCTTTCACACTTTCTTCCCTGTTAAAGCCACTCTAAAGCAAATGTCGTCTTCTTTAGGAATGTGGTGGTTTTTGAAAGCTTTTAAGATTGTTTTTTGTCTTTCTCTTTTCCCCCTTTGCTGTTCAGTACTATCAAAAGGGACTGGAGTGGCATTRATGGAAGTTTAACAGGGTTTTGACCTTCTCCAGAATGTCTAAACCAGCACTTAGTGTCTCCATCTTGCTGTGCATTAGTGTGTTTTGAAAATCCTTCCCATGCGATGGTTGGGATCAGCCAGCTGGAGGCTTCTTTCCAAGAAAGCCCTGAAAAAAGCACTCTCTTTGTAAGAAAGTGTATTTGTAGGTAAATGCAGCCCTTTCCCCCAGACTGGCTATTTTAAAGCTGTGCAGTAACCACGCAGTGAATTTCTTCAGCTGCACACACACTGCTGGTGTGTAAAACCCTGAGCTTTGCTTTGACTTGGTGTCTGTTTGTTTGAGACTATCTGGACCTGCCAGGGTCCAGGCAGGTGGGATGGAAGTGCTCCACTGCTGACATCTGGGGAGCTGGGAGGAAGGGACTGTGTCCTCCCAAACTGTGCTGCCCACGGTGCTGTGGCTGATGTTATCCCAGATGTGAGCTCTGGGAAAAGGCAAAGCTCCTCCATACCCAGAACACAGAGAATGGTGGCATCGTGGCCATCCAGCACTGAAACCCAGCTTCAAATGCTTCTGGCAAAAGGATCTAATCAAGCCCCAGAGGGCTGAACATACACCAAATTAGCACTTGGTTTTGGGATGCTACGGATTTTTCAGACAGAGAAAGGGTTGTGTTTCACTTGAAGATGTGGCCTTTAAATTAGCTGTATCTTCACTCCAATCAAAGTCGTCTGATAACCAAATGATGTCCTAAAAGCTGATAAAGCAGCATTCCTGACCACTGCACACATTTTTTGAATATCTCAGTGATATGGRTTTCATTCCTTGCAGTCAGCGGAAAAACCTCCAGTGACTCACGAGGGATAGGAATCCTTACCAAAATAATCCGTGCTGGAAAACCAACACTTCCCCTCCTCTATCTCTGCTTGCTGCCAGCGGGGGTGAGAGCAGTACAGCCAGACAAGGACTTCTCCTGCCCACACTGGCTCAGGTTACACTGCGGGGTAAGGGAGGCGTCTGCAGCCCTGCCTCCCCTGCCAGTGCAGGACAGACGTGGGGACAGCAGCCCTCACTGTCAGCCTCAGAGAGCAAACCTGCATGGGAACCCAAGGAAAAGCCCTTTGTGAATGTTCTTCATGAGCATTTAAAATGTGATCTCCATTTCCCACACCTCAGCTGGCTCCATACACTGGGACACAGGGTGGAGATGGTACCCAAAGGGAGATGTGATTCCTGGGGTCAGGGAGGTGCACCCCAATCTGCTCACAATTTCATGGTGCACCTTCAGTTTGTGCCTTCTGACAGCTCCTTTGCCTTGCTGCTGTTGTGAACAGCCAACTCTTCTCATGGCTGCTGTCCCCATCCTGAGAGTGGGATGGGATGGGGTGGGGATGGGATGGGAATGGGAGTGGTGCAAGCAGAGGAAGCCATCCCAACGTGTGAGTGGCACTGCCACCACAGTGGGATGGTAGCTCCCTAGAAGAGCCCATCACAGGGAAATCTTTCTTTTTTGAAGCTGATCTCAAAATGCTGAGGGGGGTTGAGATGAGGGAGGCTTGWGGCAGTAAGACCTGAGCATGGAGGAAGTGCCAGTGTGACAGAGTGGGGAGCTGCACCCACACCCCTCCACATCACTCTGGGTGGTGCTCCCTGGCACAGGATCCCAGCAGGATCTCCCCTCCATCCATGGGCTSTGCTTCCCTCAGGACTGGCTGCTTAGCTGCAAACTAAGCTCTGGTGTCTCAAAGACAGAGGAAATCTCCCTTGAAACGAAGTGGCCTCTCTGGCTGCAGCTTTATCTTCTCCTTCCTGTTTACTGTGAGGTCCCTGAGAGGGTGTTTGTTCCCACCATCACAGGGCCCAGCGCCTCTCAGCGATGGCAGGATGTCTCCCATCTCCCTGGAAGCCCTGCTCTGGCACCACCCTTCCCCTYTCCATCTGCCCCCACCYTGTTTTGGGCACAGCAGGTCCCCTGGAGCAGCCAGCAGTGCCAGGRCCCTCCACTGCCATCCCACTCACTTCCCTTCCCTTCTACGTTTGGTCAAGCTCTTCATCCTGACATTTAAAACTCTGGGCTGAGCAGCCTCTACTCACATCTCAGCTTTCCTCCTGCTCTTCCTCTCCTCATGGCAGCACCACAGCCTGACCTCTTCTGCCATTCTTTCCATTTCTGGCTCCTGCYCCTGCCTCCCACYSCCCATCTCTCCAGGCTGCTCCCYCTSRTCCTGCTTTCACCTGCCAAGCAACTGCCCCAGTTCCATCYTCCCCACACTGCCCCAGAGCTGCCTTCCTTCAGCTTGCCTTTCACCTATGCTCCCTGCTCAGTATTGTTTGTTCCTCTTTTGGGCCTTAGGACAAAAATATCTCCCCAGTCAGGCAGCCTGTGCTGCTGGTCAGGTTTCCTCATGAGTTGTGTGAGCAATGTTGTTTCTGTGCTGAGTAAATACACTGACCTAAGAGCAGGCAATTCCTGTGAAAATGTCTTCTTACGTTACTGCTTTTCATCTACTTTTGTTTTTTTTATTAATAGATCATTCTCACTAGTTTAATGCTTGATTTTTATTTTGAAGCACACAGGCACTCCCCTCCCTCTGCTACTGAGTGCAGGAGGTTATTGCAGTGTTGCAACTCTGTCCAAAAAAAAAACCAACCTGCCCCCTCTATAGAGCAAGAGGTGCTSAAAGCCTCAAGGTCACAGCCATAAATCCTGCTCACCTCCCCCTCTCCTGTTTGCTCTCTACTTAAGGTGTGCCAGGCATTGCTGTGCCCCTCTCTCCTTCCTTCTGGAGGTACCCCTTGGTTTGTTCCTCTGGCAGCAGAGCAGAGCAGCAGGTCTGGCATGGGGTGGASCCCCTTGCCTGCCCCTCAGCAAACTCCCAGGTGTCTGTGCCCCTCCTGCTGCAGATGTGGCAGGACAGGGGACAGGAGGTGGGGGCTGTGGCACAGGATGTGGGCTATGCAGGTCCCACTGCCTCAGCCCTCGAAGGCAAACTCACATCTCCAGCCTCCTCTGCAGTGTCCTGACCGTGTCTCTGTGTCTTGGGGGGGTGGGTTACTGCCAGTCCCTCGTGCTAATCCRCTGTCCACAGGCTCTTTAAACAGCCAGGAGCAAAAGGGATGATGGCCTGGGAGTTGAGAGTCTTCCTTGTGTGGTGGGACATGGCTTGGTCTGAGAGAGGCAGACAGGTTTCCCACAGCTCTGTGCCCTGACCACAGAGTGCTGCTGCTGGGTCCCAGTGGCTTTGTGACTTCCCCCTGAGATGTCAGCTGCTGAAGCAGAGCTGSGTGTTCCATGGCTGCTTGGAGCTGTGCTTCTTGTGGATAAGCTCCCAGCCAGAASAGAAACCCTGTGTTAATGAAGTTGTAGCTTAGAGACAAACAAGAGCCTCGAGGGTCCCCAATGCAGAGCAGCTCCCTGCAGTCCCCAAGGTGAGTGAGAGGATTTCTGCACTGTCTCATCTAAGAGTTACAAAGCAGAGGAGAATTCAGCTCAATCTCCATCCTCAGGGTGCCTTCTTGAGTCACTGTGACTTGGCTGGCAATGGTCACAGCATCATGAAAACATTGACTTGGCCACAGCATCATAAAAACATTTGGACTTGACTGTCTGGCAGGCCTTTGGATGACATCTGTTCCCAGCCCCTGCTCAAAGCATGGCCAGCACAGTTCAAACATCACAGGGACTTGTCCAGCTGAGCCCTGAGGATCTCTCAGGCTGCAGAGTACACAGCATCTCTGGTCAGTCTGGTGCAGTGTGTGACCACCCTCACAGGGAGAGAACTTTCTCTAGGACCTRATCAGAATTTCCTTCTTGCAACCCATTTTTTGTTACCTCTCTTCCTGTCCCTGTGCACCTCCACCATGAACCCCCTGTCCCCCTGCCAAAGGACTCCAACTCCTTGGCTTGTGCTTTTCAAGTTCTGGCCACTGAAAACGCCACCTGTCCATGTGGTATTGAAAAATAACCAAGACAAGCTTCACTTTTTTGCCTGTGACACACAACCCCTGGCACAGGAAGTTTCTGATTTGGAAGAAAGATTAAATTCATGAGGCTTTGTGCCCAGCCCACCTAGCTGACATKTCCAACCCATTGGTGAAGCTTGCATGGTGCAGAGGTCTGCCCATTYCATGTGCCAATCCTCCAGGAGTATTGCACCAGCATTTTATTGCCCAACAAAGTTTGGATGTTATTAATACACCCMTACAGGAATATTTTGGGCATCTCCATCTGCACTGGGTTCACTGGGTTCCYGAGGAGCTATTGAAAACATTGCAATGCTCTTCAGGGTGGTGGTGAAAGGACTGAGCCCTGCAGAGTTGGTGTCAGAAAGAAAGAGGTTGGGCTCTTGCCATGGAGGAAATGGGAGCAGAAGGATCAAAGTCTGTGACTAACAATGCAAGCTGTGTATCCAAAGGGTACTGCTCCCCCTGAGAGCACAGGCAAAGCAATAAGCCTGGACTGGGGTTCAGACCAGGCACAACTTTGTACAAAAAAGGGAAAATAAAGGATGACAAACTCAGAATTACAGCCCTACTGGGTTCTGTCTGCTCAGAGCTGCGCAAGATCTTCACAGCTTGGACCCCAGCTAACAGCAAGATTGTCTTGGAATTACCTCTCCTTTGACTCATGGTGTTCCTGCAGGATGCCTGACTGGAATGTTACTCCTTCCCAAGAGCAATTATCAGGGAAGCGTTCATTTTCCCTGTTTAGCACAAAGCAGACRTTAAACACGCCTCGTGTGCAGGGGAGGGGAGATCAGCAGTCAGTGCTGGGCCTGCTGAGTCAGTAAGGATGTTCTCTGGGATGTGCACCACATCCCAGGGGCCAGACCCTGAAAACTGAGTAATTGCCCACTGCTTTCAGCCAGTGAGAGCACCTGAGCCCCTGTGGTGCTCATCCTGACAGGCAAAAATACCCCAGACAAACAACACAAAACAAACCAACAAACCAAAACCCCAACAACAAACAAGCAACACCAAAAAACCCACCACAAAGCAAACAAAAAAAAAAGCCACAAACTGATTTTATGGAGCACCTGCTCACTCATTTTCCCACTGCCCCTTTCAAGCAGACCTGGGTTGGAGACTCCCAGCTGGAGCAGTCCAAAACAGACCCACAGAGAGAGGCAGCAGCATGGATTGGCAGGTCTGCATGCCCTTCTTCACCTATTAATGCAGGTGAGCTGTGAGTGCCCATGTGGGGCTCATTTACTGCACTGGGTTCCTTCTGCATGGACTGTGTGTCAGGGAAGCCTCATTCATGAATCAGTCTCCTTCATGGCTTACTCCTTCATGGAGTAGAGGCAAAAAAAGGATGTTCCTCCCCAAGACATCTGTGTCAGTCCCTTGAGCCAGCAGAGCCTTTGATGCTGGGGTTGAGGTGGAAGCAGAGGGCTCATCCTGTTCTTCTCCTGTGTTTGCTCAAACTCTCTGGTTCATTAAAGCAGAAATTCTGCCTGTTTGCAGATTCCTSTATCACTGCTGTTTACTGACCTGGCAAACACATCTTTGTGGTGACATGGCTGCTTCAYATAAAGGCTCTTTCCCCAGGAGCTGGGAGAGAAGGGAGGAGAATGCTGGAGCACAGCAGCCAGAGAGGAAAAAAACTGTCCATGATGCCAAGTCTTTGTTTGTTTGTTTGTTTTCTTTTTGTGCACAGATTAATTGAAGCAAAAACCTAAACGCTGGTCACTGAGCAGAACATCTAACCCAGGGGGTGGSCAGGCAACCCTCTCCAGGCTCACCACACCCACCCTGTGAGGGTCCCCAGAGCCCCGGCAGAACTCATCCAAATCCTGTGCACACACCCTGCCAGATTTTGCAGGCACTTCATCCTTTTAGCAGGGTGAATAATGAGGATCCGCCGCTCAGCTGCCTGCGTGGGGCTGCTTACGCAGGAAGGCGCTGCAGTTTTGGAAACTGAGGATCACACCACCACAATCTGTTCTCTGGTGGCCATGTCCACCTCCCTCCGTTATCTCTGAGTGCAGGATGATGCTGYAGCCAGAAGCCCAGTGGCCTCAGAGCAGGCAGAACACGCTGCCTGKGTGCCTGGCAGTCAGCATTCCAGAGCAGGTAGGGGATTTCCTTGGATTCGAGGAATGGAGACATCAGCAGCAGCTGCRCTGCTTTTATCACCTATAAAAGCCAGCTCTGGGTGATTCCAGGAGAAGAAGGGAGATGAGGTAATTATGGTTTTGGCACGGTTAGCACTGGCTGAGGGCATTTTGAGTCAATCCAGGACAGAGAGGGTGTTGTTCCTTTCCAAGGCAGTTGAGACAACTGTCCACAGCCCCTTCTCCCCTTTGKAAATCCAGCTGTTGCACAGCACATGGAAACACTGAGCAGCTGCTGGGGGCCATCCACGGGAACCTGCTGGGCAGTTTTAGGTGGACAGGATGCAGTTGTCCTAAACTATTTTGGACCTGGAGCACACCAACTCTCCTGGCTCCAGAGCGAATGAAAGACTTGACAGCTGCAAGGGCTTTCAAGGATAATGGACTGCACCGGCCAGGGAGCCACTGGGAGACAAAGACGAGCCATTTGGGAACTCTGGGAGGAGCCATTTGGGAACCCTGGGAGCAACAMTTCCCCTCAGACTGCCCCCAGGGTCAGGAAGGATGGAGGAAGGGACAAACAGCTTGCTTCTGCCTAGAGCTGGCTTTAAAAAATGTGGAGGAAAGCTTGGGATCCCTTCCAGCAACCTGCATGCCTCAGCAAAGGGTCCTGCTGTGAGGAGATACTGGAGACAGGACTTTTTCTGGGAGAAGCAGCTGGCAAGGCACACAGAGCTCCCCATGCTGGGCCTTGGCAGGAGTGAGTGGAGCCCAGAGAGGCAGCAGGCAGTGAGGGAAGGGTCAAGGCTGCCAGGAAAGGGTTCTGGAGCTCCTCTGGAGCAGATCCCTGCTCCTGGGAGCTCTGGGCTTTTGCTGGCAAATGGCAGCAACGACTGAGGTGGAGGGGAAAATGCCAGATTCCACAGAGCTCTGAAACACACAGAAACAGGGTAAACACTGCAATTTAAACTTTTAACTTTCTTCCACTTTTTGTTTTGTTTTGTTTTGTTGTTGTTCTTGTTTTAGTCTGATAGTTGCTATTCCTCTCCCAAGGGCTTCAGCCAAGCACTCCCAAGAGGAATACCTGTGTCTGTGTCCAGCAGGGGTCACTGATGATTTTCCTGCTTTTACACCTTTCCCCCCMCCCTCYCCCCCCTTTCTGTCTTTTTKRGGGGAGGTCTGYCTTTCCAAGGAAGCATCCATGTCATGGGTAGGAATGYCCTGCTGGAGCCAGACASGAGTGTGGTGAAATGTCCTCTCGAGGACACCTTGAGCAGAATTGCAGCAGTGGGACAGATGCAGGAGCTGACCWGTGCAGTGATGCTTTAAGTTTTAGCTTTCATGTTTTTCAAATCCTCTCCTGCCTCAGGTGTAGTTCTGAGCCTCACATTAACTGCCAGTGAGCTCTTCACAGAGCAGGGAGACAAAACAAATCCTTTCCCTGCTGAAGACCAACGACAACTTTCAGGCTCAAAAGCACAAACAAGGGTGGGCTGAAGGGAGAAACAAGAAGGATGAGATCTCACAGCCTGAAGCTGTAATTGGACAATTAAACCCCAATATGCAAATGGACCAAAACTTATAAAAGTGTGAGACCTCATGACCWGGGGTCCATTTTGTGACCATTTTGGGTCCACCTTGGATGTAGCCCTGGTCAGGCTCTTGTCCTGCCCAAGGTGTTTCCTAGAGCCTTTCAATAAATATCTCCYTTATTCTCCAGCTCTGTCCAGTCTCTGTTCCAGCTCAGCCCTCCCAAGGCATCAGCAGCATCCCCCTCACTCTAGGACTGCACTGGGACAGTGTTTAGAATTAAACTCATGGCCAGTGGACCAGCTCTGGCTGTGAAGGTCCTGTCAGACAAGACACACTGTTGCATCCAGCACAAGCCTCCAGCTCTCTCATGCTACTCCAGTGAGGAAAAATTGCTACCATTCCTCCAGGACAGGACCCAGACTTTTTCATCCTATGTTTATTTATGTTTATTAGGATGACTGGTTTATGGCTCGCTGTGTTTTTATTGTGTTCACTAATGGATTTTATGCAAAACAATTCACTGATGAGGCTGTAAAGGCTGGCAGCCTGTGCTGGTGATGCTTTGCAAAGTTTCCCTGGTGATATTTGCTGGGGCAGTGCAGGAATGTTGCTCCCTCTGTGTCAGGACACGATGATACAGCAGGGCACATAAACTCCACTCTGCTCTCTTCTAATGCCAGGAAAACAGTTTGCTATTAACAATGTGACCAAGAGAAGYTGTCYTTCTGTCCRCTGATGCAGCTGGATGCAGAGAGARTTTGTTATCWCTGGAAATCCCTCAGTGAATGGCTTCAGTGGCTGGCACTGGATCACYCAGTGAACTGCACTCTGATAATGCCTTTGCTGTTCATTCCCCATCAGGTTTGGCCTTGGCATTTTTTTCTGATTGTCARACCAGTATTTCTTTTCCATAAAAAAGAAAAGAATGCAATGTGCTGCATGAGTACATTGTCTCTGAATGCTCATGTGTTATTTGACAAGGCTCCTGTTCATGAAAAACACACACACACACACAAAAGAAGAAAAAAAAGGGGGGGGGGAGTTTCTGAATACCTTTSTGTCTTGTGAAGATGCAGTAATAGATGTTCTCACCACAGCCCCATCCTGCTTGTGGTGATGAGTGTTGCTCCTTCCTGTACTTTGTCTCACCTATACTGCAAGTTTGTRTTTACCTGATTCAATGCATGCTCTGTAAGGCAGATTACTCCACTTTCCCAAAAGCATTCCACTTTTCCCAAAAGTACTTCTACTGCTAACAGAGAAAGTACATATCCCTTCATGGCTTATGCCTTTGATTTCAAAAGCGAGAAACTCCTTTGCCTGAAGAAAATATTTATCAATATCACCAGCAGGCTAAAGGCTCAAATCCCAGGTTAGACTGCCTTTGATATTACAAACCAGCAGAATAATTCCATGCTGTCAAAGGAAGGAACATGAAAATATATTGACTTTCTTATCTAGTATCTCTTATTAACAAATGAGTCAAAGGAAAGGTTTGGCCATCATGTTAGCTTTTATTGGCACACAGTGAAGCAAAAAGGTGTATCTGGGTGCCTTGCAGGCTGTACACCCTTTTACCACTTCAATCCCAGATGATTCCCCCTGAGGGGATGTGCCATCTGCAGCCACAGGGTGGGGTGTCCTCACACAGACCCACCAGAAGAGSTTTGGCACTGGAACCCACTGTAAATCTATGCCCATCTTGTTCTCCTTCTTCACCTCTTCCTCCTTCCATTACAAATGACAGAATTTAAAGGTTTTCAGCCCAAAACACCCTGCTGCTGACATGAGTGACATGACTTATCAAAGTAGGAACATGCTGACTGGAGGAATTCACGTCACAGATCTCAGCTCCTATCGAAGCATCTAACCAAAATTTTCAGATGAATTCAGTTCCTGACTTTATCACCCTTGCTTGCAGTGAGAATTTCTGCATAAATAGGTTCTCTTCCTAATCTGACTCTCCACCTCTTATGCATCTAGAAGTGTTATTCTTTAAAATAAATGCCCACAGAACATGATCTTGCCATCCTCACATATTTGGAACACCTTCTAAAAAGTCATCTCTTTATTTCAAGACACCTGTCTGTCTTCCTCACCAAGATGAGCAATGGCAGATTTAATGGGAAGGGTTTGCTCCTGGTACATCCAACAAGAYTGGGGAGCCATCTGCCCAACTGAAAAGCATAAATTAAGCAGGGAAAGAGAATCTGTGTCACTGATCTTGTGAGAGGGGATGGATATCGACAGGGAGGAAACAGTTTGAGCCAACTCAAAAAATCATCAAGGGTGTGCAACAGGAAGGCTTCTTGAAGACAGCAAGTCCTGCTGAGTGTGAGGACAAAGCCATGTGCTCTCTGSTTGTATCAGCTGAGTAACCAGGAACACAGCTCTAGCTGAAGCAGGAACATCTGGTTTCCTATTTGAGGAGTCACAACCAATCTGCTCCAGCAGCACAAACTGCTGACTTCACCCCAGACTTAAAGCTCTTGTGAAGCCATCACTGGAGAACCATCTGGTTTTGAGTTGCCTTGTCAGTGTCTGCCTTGTGARAGATATTTTCAGGATGTCAACAAACAACCCCATCCAAAAAGTTCTTCCATGTTTCTTGTCATCCATGATGGCATATATTTAGATGCCATATGCCCTCTACTTTTCTTCCCTGGAAACTCAGGGCTGGCTTGTGCCAAGAATTGCACATGAGACATTTTTCCATGTGTTATTGTTCATAGGTTCCTGCTCAGCCCCGGGACTGGAGCATCACACACGCGTGCACGTTTGAAAATAGATTGTCTTGGTGTCTCACTCACAAACTGTGAGCCCACCCACCTCCCCCACTCCTGCTTCACTGGGGTAATTTCGTCAGATGAGGACTCACAAAGCAGGAATTTTGCTAACCCTTTGTCCTCTGGATCACTCTTTATTGTCTTCCCCTCCATCCCAGCCCACGTGTGTGAGAACGCATCACTCCTGATTCAACGCCACCCAAAAACTCTGCTGGGCCTCTCMCGCCCGGCCCCAGTGGGAACCTTTGCTGCAGAATGCCAGCCTCGCAGCGTGCAAAATGCACTGGCTTCCAAACAGCCCACGGGTTACACACCCAAAACGCCGGAGCACTCGTTACATTCGCGTGGTTTTGTTCTGCGTCCCGGCTCTGCCTGACTCCGGGTGAATGCAGCTGCAAATGCCAGAGAGGCAGCTCCCAAGTAACCTAGGAGCAGGATTACAGCTTTCCTGACATCCGAGGGGGGTGACAACAATGCAGCTGACGTAGGAGGGGACGGATTACGGCGCATCTGACAGAGCAGCAATTATAGGAAATGTACTCGCAGGCATGGATGGGTGGAAAGCGAATTGAATATGCTGTTCCAGAGGAGGACAATAAAGGTGTGTGTTGCAACAGYCCCTCCTCCCCCCTCCCCGCTGGAAAGCCGCGTTCCTCACTTGTGCACCGGCACAAACAATCAGTGCTGCATGGCAGGAAATATCCTGACACAAATATCGCATCCATCTCGGAGGAAGGATACCTGTTTTCGTAACTCGCTCACTGACGAAGGGCTCTCGGTGGTGGCTCAGACAATAGGTGGATATATCAGGTTTTCCCTGCGGAATCACTGTACCACCGGCACCGCGCTGTAAACGCAACTTTTGTTTTGTTTCTGTTTTCTTTCAGAGTGAGCAAAGCAGAGARGGGGAAGGGGGAGGGGAGAAGCTCCTGATTTTTTTGGTATGCGGTGGACAAATGCCATTAAAACTCCTTTTCAGAGGAGCCTGTGCACATCCCCTTGCCTGGCAGAGGCACAGGCAGATGAAGCAATTACCTGGGGCTCCGGGGATGAGATTGCCTTTCCATTTCAACCTGCAGCCAGGGCACGGTGGATCTCAGGCTCTAATGCATGAATACAGAGGAAAGGTGAGGGGGCCCTGATTAATTTTGTCCCTGGGGAATGATTTGGAGCTTTCCACATGAATCACTCGCCGAGCAGGGGGGAGGGGAGCGGAGGCTGCAGTGAGGGGACATCAGAACTGCCTGGCTCGGGTCACAGTTTCCAGCAGAGCCACCAAGAGGGRACATGCGTGTGCAGTGAATTCCATTGTGTCGGGATGCTTCCTGCTGGGCACGYGTCCACGGCGCCCACAGCTGCAGGCTGGGGCTGCCCCGTGTCCTATGGCACTGCTGTAAAACCCAATGGGACACTTGGGACAGCCAGTCCCAAAGGAACGAGGCTGAATTCCCTTCCTGCCCTCGCAGGTTGTGCCTCCAGCCCAGCACGGCAGCAGACATCCACTCCCTGCATTGGCTGAAGGATAAGTGGCTGGTCTTTCCCAGGTGGGAACACCTCATGGCAACTCCAGCAGCCTCCAGTCTCCTGGCCTGGCCACGGGAAGGTTCCCAAWCTCCTTGGACAGGGGCTGGGTTCCCACCACTCCCATCAGGCTGGCAGGATTTCCCCAACTCTTTTGTACAGATCCCAAAGAGAAACAATCCCACCCAAGGAGAATGGAAGGATAATTTCCCAGGAGTGAAACTCCCTGTCAAATGGATCATGGACATGCCCCCCTCCCACCTCTGCTCTCACGTCTGAAGTCTTCTTAGCATTTCTTTTTTGCTTTGGAAGCTGGCAGCTTCTGACTGATCTTACACTGCTGAACTCCCCTGATAGAGTGTGGCCCAAAAAAACCCAAATAACAAAGCAACACATGAGCTACTACAGTGTGCAGGATGTTTCAGGGAGCAGTGAGAARCAATACACACTTTCAACAGGAACTGCTGGCAGAGTGGCAAAGTTTGGGAGTACCAGAAAGCAGCTGCCTCTGTTTGATTTGCTCCCTGTCCACACTTTCTCYGAGAGTGGGAGGATAACACTGAACTACAAGTACTAATCTTAAAGTCCAGCCTGATAGAAAAATCACATGAACTSTGTTAAACCCAGTATGTACATAACTGTAYTTATATCAGATGTAAGATTAACATTAATCACCTAATTTCAGYKTGAAGGATGGAGTTAAAGCAATTTGCCTGAGCTCAGGACACACAAAGGTATTTCCCAGCTGTGTCACAGACTTGCCTCATCACCACCATGGGCAGGACACTTCATCCTCGTAGTCTTTTTACCCTCCCAGCTGTAAAGCAGGTAAAGTGAGGGAAGCTACATCTTTTCCTTATCTTTTGTGCCTTTTGTCTGAGAAGATTGCATGGTCTTGGTGGGAAAGTGCCATTTCCAAGTGTTGGTCTGTAGGCATCTGAAGTCCAGGTGGTTCTGCCCCWGGAAGGTCCCTGCTTGGCTGATCCTGATGCCAACAGGAACAGTAGCTTAACACAGATGTGTTCAGACCCAGAGGGTTTTGGTCCTCTTCAGTCAAATTTTGGTTGAATAAATGCTTTACCTTGCAGGATACCTTGAAGATGGATGTTTTAAGAGAGATGTAAACAAAGTGACCTTCATCTAAATTTAAATGGGCACAGTTAGATTACAGAYGTGTATTCACTTTTATTACCACATCCACCTTTGGACATTAAGCTTAATTGGAAAAAACCCTAATCCAAATCCATTGTTCTATGTTGGCYGTTTAACTTCTGCATTTTTTTTATCCTAGGCAATGGAAATAACCTGTCCCACTTCTCCTTTTCTACATATATTTTATGTATTTGTTGCCAGCTGTCAGTCAGGATCACCTGTCCCGGCACAGTGGAGCACTGTGAGAGTGACAAGCAAGGAAGGGAAATGATGACAATGAAACAGAGACCTCTCAAAGGCACAGACCACCTCGTTTGTCCAGTGCTTGTACTTCCCTTTGTACAAACAAAGACACTCAGAGCCTCAGCATGARGGCGGGTTTTGTACCCCATTATATTCAGGAGAGTGAAGAACCCCARCATACCTGGTGGTGACCCCTTCAGAAGCTATTTCCTAGCCCTAGATAAGGAGSAAGGATGAGGAGAAGGATCTGTGTCCCTTTATCCTGCAAGACAAGCTCCGTGCATTATGTCAGCGAGATGTCATCGCCTGGTTAATTATGAAATGTCAGAAACCTTAATGACAACAGATCATTGTTGTGATGGTAATTATGTAACTGTGATGCAATGTTATGACCAAAGACATTCCCGTGGTCTGAAACATATTTGTGGATGCCATTGTGGTGCCTCAGCAAGGGCAGCCCAGCTTTAAAGTATTTTTGCCAAAATTGCAGTGGCAGCCTGGATTTTTTCAAATTCAAAGACACTTTGAAGTCATATTAGAAACAGTCACGCACCATTTTTTTTCAAGATAATGCTTTTGTCTTTGAAATAATCCTACAAATATTTTAGTTGATTATCTCATCTTCTTTACTTTCAATGTCATTATACTTTTTGTAWTGTGACACCTTCCATTTCATTTCTTTTTAGGCCAGAGTCTAACTTGGTGTGACCAGAAACAACTCTATTGACTTCAGCAAGGTTTTACTCAATTAAATKGTGTAAAATAGTCAAACAATGCTCATTTTTAGAATAATCACACTGGTACTTTCTGGGGGAAAAAACCCAACAAAACCAACCAAACAACCCCAACAAACAAACAAAAAACACCAAACCACAACCTGCCCAAAAGAAAAAGTAAAAAAAAGAAGAAAAAAATAAACTAAACCAAATAAGTACAGCTGTACTGCAAGTAGTGCCCCAGCAAATCTGCCACAGAAAGCCAGGCTAACTTTAGCTGTGGAGGGTGAAATGGGYAGAAAGGAATGTCTCCACTTCTTGGTTTGTTTTCTTTTTGCCAAGTGAAGAAAGTTGCTATTGTTGTTAGTTTGTTTTGAAACCGATAGAAAATGCTGAGTGAAATGACCAAAGGGCTGAATTGCTGGAAATATCTGCGAGATGAGTTCTGGAAGTGTGTATTCCCATGCACAGATCGTGCTGCCCTCGGGGAGGGAGCACAGAGCTGCTGCAATGGAAAAACTTAGCACTTGTGTCCTCCCRGTTTCTCCCTCTGCCTAGAGGAGCCAAAGGAACACGCTCGTGGRTGTGCTGCCTCTCCACTTTCCTCGCTTTTCTCCCCTGATTGTGAAGAAGGCAGCTCTGTAATTACACCTCTCCCGACCAGGGATATCAGGGAATCACCCAAGGTGACTCCTSGTCCCGGATCTCTGCGACACCAGAGGGCAGCAGAAGTGTTAAAGCACAAACTGCAAAAGCCTCAACCTTCCCAGCAGCAGCACCTCGATAAAACCCGATTGCATAAGAGGTCTGCGATGCCTTCGCTGCATTCAGAGTGAGAGTGGCAGAAAAACGATGTGATTGTGACACTACCGAAATTGTGCGGTGGTTACTTCTGAGCAGCGCTGCTGCRAGCTGCTTTAACCTGGATGAGTGAAAATGGAAGAGAAACACCAAAAGGTTGCTGAGAATAATAGAGGCAGGGGGTCTTTAATTCCCAGCAAATGATACAACAGTGTTTTAACTTTAGAAATGAGGTGCTCCCTCCTTCACTGCAGATGGAACAGAGATCACTATAAGTACCTTCCACAGGGAGCAGCACTTGCCTCTTCCATCCAAAAYAGGTAATTAAAATCAGGACGGTGGATTCTCCTCTGGTGAGGTCTTACACTCTCCAGGAAGTCCCATGGCACAGGTGTCCACCTCTCCTTAGTATGGGAAAATCCTGAAAATGTCCTGGAGAGCACTAAATCCAGTCGTCTTCTTCCCATTTTGGAAGAAAGAAATTCTGAGTCCTTTAAAAAAGGAATAAAAACRTTCCACTCCTAGCTGGGGCTGGATGTCTTTGAGTGCTCTTTCTAAAAAGACCAAGCTCTGTTTGCCRTCCTAAAACACTTAATCAATTTCAAATGAAAACAGCAACTATAATTAAAGGGAGGAAAATCCCACCACAGCAGAGGAACCATTATTAAGGTAATTTTTTTCTTTATAACTCCTGGGGCACTGTTCACATGCAGCTGCTACTGTATGTGCTGTTTGTGCRTCACCTCCTCTTCATGAGCTCCACAGAGAATATACTGTTAGCTTAATAATAACAATAATAACAATAATAATAAGTCAGCTTTTCATGTGAGTTATTCAAGGCACTGTGTAAGCACTAATTGAATGCTACAATAGCCTGGGCTGGCTCAGTGCTATTCCCCTCTCTACAGCACATGCCACAGCAGTCCCATGACTTGGGTCACACCATGGAAGCAGATCCTGTCCTTCAGCTCCTGACCACCAGCTCTGCCCTCTCCCAGCTCCATCCAAGCTCTGAAGAATGCCAGCCTGGCTGCTCACAGAGAGCAAGCACTGGGACAGTGTGGGTTTTGTGTATTAACAAAGTTTGGGCGTTCATTTAAGCTGTTATTTCTCCATTTTTCTAAGAGAAAGAGCCGGCAGTGTGAACKCTAAAGCTGCACTAAAACATCCTGACAGATGTCTCTCCAGCACATTGATGATACACAGATCATGGATCATGTAATTTGATTTATGCACAGCACCACATCTTCCTCATCCCACCTTTAAATTTACAAAAAACTGACAAAAAGCTTGTTTTTTCTAGCAGCCATTTGGGACCTTAAGAAGAGCATCCACAAGTGAAAACCATCTCAGAATCACAGAATATTCCGGTTGGAGTGAACTCTGGAGATGGCCAATCCAACCCCCTGCCAAGGCAGGGCCACYCAGAGCAGTGACACAGAACACATCCAGGTGGGTTGGGAATGTCTCCARAGAGGGAACTCTGTGTCCTCCCTGGGCAGCTGTTCCAGAGYTCTGCCACCTCTGTGTAAMGAAATTCTTCCCCCTGTTGAGGTGGAGCTCCTTGTGTTTTATTTCAGGGCTGTTGCTCCTCATCCTGATGCTGGGCACCACTGAAAAGAGTCTGGCACCATCCTCTTGGCTCCCACCTTGGAGATGCTTGCATGCATTGATTAGATCCCCTCTCCATCTTCTCTYTGAAGAGATTTTTACTGAGTGCTTTAAAATTTTCAGCGTGAAGCAGAGCTGTAACTTTTCCACCTTATTTCCAGCAGTCTGGCAAATCCAATTTGCATGGGTGCAAAAAAATCCGATTTTGCCCCTGGGTGGAAGAGGAGGGTCATCTCCCAGTGTGCCATGGGCTGTGACAGCCAGGGCAGAGGCTCAGACTAAGAGGGAGAGTTTTCCAGTCAGAAACCCATCYCCTGACTGAAGAACTACCTGTCTGAAAAGAGCCTAGACTGATTGCAATAGAGAAGGTAAAGATGTGGCAGGCATCATTCAAGACTTTATTTCTGAGACTAGATTGGAAATTGCCTCCAAGTACAAACATTTTGGTCACCTGCTGTGTGAAGATCTCCCTGTTTGAACCCTGTGCATCTGCTGTTTCACATCTGACCTTGAGAGGAGCCTCTTGGCTGAGGCTCAATCCTGAAGAACCTCCTCAAGCCTTGGTGTGCCCAAGGGAAGCTTCCCAAGCCTCACTGCCAGACTGACCAGAGATAATGGCACTGCAGGTGGACTCTGAGTTAGAGCTGCAATAATATCCGAGGGCTGCACATGCATATGGGATATGGAGAGCCCAGAGGATTATCAGAGGGATGGAGCACCTCTCCTCCGAGCAAAGACTGAGAGAATTGGGATTGTTCAGCCTGGAAAAGAGAAGCTTCTGGGTGACCTAATTGCAGCCTTCCAATACCTGAAGGGAGCTACAAGAAAGATGGAGAAACACTATTTACAGGGGCCTGGAATGACAGGACAAGCTGGAATGGCTTCAAAATGAAGGAGAGTGTTTTTAAGTTAGATATTAGGAAGAAATTCTTCACTGTGAGGGGAGTGAGGCACTGGCACAGATTGCCCAGAAAAGCTGTGGCTGCCCCTGGATCCCTGAAGTGWTCAAGATGAAGGCTGGATGAGACTCTGAGCAAACTGGTCTAGTGGAAGGTGTCCCTGCAAACGGCAAGGGGTTATAACTGAAAGATCTTTATAGTCCCTTCCAACCCAAATAATTCTGTGGTTTTTATCTATATCTATCTATATATATATATACATTCTTTATTATTACTTTTGTTGCTATCGGTGCCCAGCTGGTGGACCCAGAGGGCTGCTCTTCCTCAGATCGGGGTGTCCCCAACCCTTGAGGGGACACTGCAGCATCCCCTCCATCACACCCCGGAAAGCAGGCACAAGGAAAGCTGCCTCGCTCAGGGGACGGCGGGTCCTTTTCCTGCTGCAGGCACCGGTGCAAAGGGTGCAGCGAGCGCATCCACAGCCCCCCCCGGTGCCTTGGGCTCAGGGAGAAACGCTCCCCTACAGGGCCGCAGCCGCGCTTTTCCTACAGCGGGACTTCCCCATCACACAGCGCCAGAGGTGCCTCGGCGCCCGGGGACACCGGGGCTCGGCACCGGGGCTCGGCACCGGGGCTCGGCACCGGGGCTCGGCACCGGGGCTCGGCACCGGGGCTCGGCACCGGGGCTCGGCACCGGGGCTCGGCACCGGGGCTCGGCACCGGGGCTCGGCACCGGGGCTCGGCACCGGGGCTCGGCACCGGGGCTCGGCACCCCCTCCGGCTGGAGCGGCGGTCACCGGAGGGGTGTGTGTGTGTGTGTGTGTGTGTGTGAGTGTGTGTGTCTGTGTGTGTGTGTCGGGGGGGGTCACCAGCGCCAGGTGCTGTCGCCGGGGCGGCGCCGCAATCGCGACATCCCCGCGCCGCGGGGACGCCCCGTCGGGAGCCGCCGCCGCTCCGGGGAGCGACCCCGCCGGGAGGGCGGGCCGGGCCGGGCCGGGCCGAACCGGGGGGTGGGCAGGAGACCCCCGGACACCCCCCCTCACCCCTCCATCCCTGCCTCCCCCCCGCCCTGACGTCACCGCCCCCCCCGGGTCTCCCGGGCGACGGCTCCATCAGCGCCCGCGTCAGCGCCGCGCGTTCCCTGGCAACGTCCCGGTGTCTCCGCTCCCCTTCAGCCCCGCGCCCGGCCGCGCGTCTCGCTGGCGTCAAAGTGACGTCAATGGGCCCGTCTCGGCTTTCGGCGGTGGGCGGGGAAGGGAGGGCGGGCGGTGCCGCCGCATGGAGGCGAGGGGCGGGCCGGGGGCCGGGGGGCCGGGACATCCCGCGCGGTGCCGCCTGCCCCCCGCCGCGCCTCGGCCCCCGCCGCACTCGGCGGCACCGCACGGCCCGCGCAGCCCGGCGCGCACAACCGCGCTCCGCCCGCCGGCGTCCGGGCGGCTCCGACGGCCGCCGAGCTCCCGGGGGCTCAGCGCGGCCGCGGAGGGGAGCGGACGGGGCGGGCAGGGCCGAGCCGAGCAGCGCGGAGAAGAAGGAGAAGGAGCGGCCGGGGCGCTTTGGCGGTGCCGTGTCCGTGCAGGTGCTGCGCGGATGCTCCCGTGCTGAGGCGCTGCCCGCCCCCCGGCCTGAGCCATGGTGATCATGTCGGAGTTCGCCTCGGCGCCCGCGGCCGCGCACGGCCAGCAGCGGCCCCTGCGCGTCGGCTTCTACGACATCGAGAGGACCCTGGGGAAAGGCAACTTCGCCGTGGTGAAGCTGGCCCGGCACAGGGTGACCAAGACGCAGGTGGGTGCCCTGGGTGCCCGGCGCTGTCGGGGCGCGGGGAGGGAGAGCGGCGGCTCCGAGGAGCGTTCGCACGGCCGCGGTGATGCCGCGCTCCGCACGGGATGCGAGTTTTCCCGCTGGGTGAAATGAAAACTCAGCGGGAATAGGTGCGGAAATTCGCACCCCGGCTCCCGCRGTCCCGAGTGTTACTGTTGCTTCGTTGAGTTACTCTCAGTTTGCTAAAAACGCCCTGCAAATTGAGGATCTCTTGAAGACTTCAGACGCTTTGATTTTTTTTTTCTTTTTTTCTTTTTTTATTTTTTTTTCTTTTTTCTTCTTTTTTCTTTTTTTCATTCAGTGTTCTTCAAGAACAAAGAGCCAGGGGTCTTACTTGCAGAAATGTTTTTTTTTTTTCCCGGTCGTACAGCCGTATTTGTACTTCTGGTGCATGTCAAAATCKCCTCAGTCACTCCATCAGGAGATAGTCTGTTACAAGAATCTGTTTTTCACTGGCATGGGACGGATTAAAAGATTTGCGGAATCCTGTCCAGTGCTAATTTCTGCAGTTCTGCTCGCTACCTTGCGTGTAATCCTTTGACGTAGAAAAGAAAAACGAAAACGTTCTGTGCCGCGAATTCTGTGCGGTTCAGAAAAACAGAATCAGCTTTGTCAAGTCCGTGCTTTAAAAGCTACTTTAAAAGCTGCTTTAAAAGCTACTTTACTTGGATTTTGTGAGTGGTGTGTTTGTGTGGGGATGCCTTTTTTTTTTTAAATATATCTTAACAGTGAGAGTACCTGTTTTGTAATACCTGGGATTGTTTTGTTATTATTTAAATTTGCAGGTTGCAATAAAAATAATAGACAAAACAAGGTTAGACCCAAGCAATCTGGAGAAGATTTATAGAGAAGTGCAGATAATGAAGCTTTTGAATCATCCCCACATTATCAAGCTGTATCAGGTAAGAGTCCAGCTTTGAAGTGCAGCATGTAGATAAAAAATGCTTGTGGTCTTCTCTTGCACGGGATTTTTACATCTAACATTTGCAGAGAGAATGCACATTGAAATACTGAAACACTTTTTGAAAAACGTTTGAAATAAACTGGCTGTCTTCAAAGTCATTCTTCATCCTTTGAACAAGATTCTGGTATATTATACAGCTTTTTTGACAAAATGCACTGTGMAACTCACAGCTGAAACCAGGCTGACGTTTGTTTCAGCTTGAGGGACGGGTTATCTGAACTTCTGTGATTAACTTGGCTTTCCTATCGCCTCTGCTTTTCCCAGTCTGGAGGACTGGAACTTCTTACGTGCCTTAGATAAGAGGAAGACTTAAACTCACGCTGGGTGGTAGAGGAGGAAGCACTAAAGTTGAGTTTGCCTTAAGCGGAAGGGAGTTAAAGGCACCAACAATTAAACCAAATTAATCTAAGTAGAAAGTCCAAGTGGAAATTTAATCAAAGAATTAGATTAGCAAAAGGGGAAAAGGTGGTAAATGCTGGTATCTTAGAATATGATAAAGAAATGACCTGTTTGGTTGTTCTGTTGCAGTTTGTGTAGTTTTGAAAGTGAGGTTTAAGTRTCTTTCCCCTGAAGAGTTTCACAACATGAATTTTGGTTTAGATTTGTTCACAGTTCATTAGTTTATGCACTGATGGATATTTTTAACCAATTTAACAAATTAATGTGTTGTGCAGAAAGCAGGATCACATTTGTCCCGTGCTTTGCAAATTCTAAATGTTAGATCTAAGTAGCCTTTGATGTAAGTTCCTCTTAATTATTTAAATAATGCCGTGTGGATTTAAGRTGACAGAACAGTTTGGGTTGGAAGGGACCTTTAAAGGTCATCTGGTGCAAGCCCCTGCCATGAGCAGGGCAGAGGTATCAGTCTCCCTGGACCTGTCTAAAAGGGCAGAGGGGAGAAAGGTGGAGATGGATGGAGCAGCAGGTCTGAAAGTCCGTGTGCAGTAGTAAACACTATTATCAGCTCTGATCTTATTGCTGGGTTTGTTAGCTTAAAAAAAAAAAAAAAAAAGTGTAATTAACATGTGAGGCTGAAGAGCCAGTAAGGCAGGTGCTTAGGCAAGGCATTATTTTAAAAGACCTTGACACACACGAAGTGTTTGTATTTATAGTGTTACCCATCATAACAAAAAAGGATTCTGTGTTAAGGGCTGACGTCAGGGCTGCCCATGGGGCAGTGCAGGACACACAGAAACATTCTAACAGTTCGGTTGAGTTCATTTCAGTGGAATGATGTGGGTGAAAATACTGTATCGGAGCATTCAGAGAAGCAGGTTAAATTCCATCTCGTTGAACCACTTCACTGCATGCAGCAAATGACGTTGGTGGTGGACCATCATTTCTTTTCAGTGAAGTTTTCTTTTCTTTGTTGTTGTAACTGATGCTTTACCTGTTTGGTGGAGGCTGAGAAGCAGGGATGGAATTAGATGACATACCGATGTAGGGTGTGTGTTCTTGTATTATTTCATCATTGTTTTAGTTTCAGCACCGCGTCTTAATTTCATCCAGCTGGCAACTTGCCCAGAACACTTTCCTTCAGTTTTTTAAACTGGGAACCTCTCTTCCTTTGCTCCTTGTTTGTTTATTTTCATTTCGTGTCTGTGTGTACTTGTAGAGAGGGGAGGACAAGAGTCTTTGAAAAAGGTTGCATGTTGGGAGCCTGGAAGTTRCAGGCTTTGAAGTAGAATTGAGGGKTTTTGGGTTGTTAACCTGTTGTGAGCCTCCTGCTTCCAAAACGAAGTATCTGCTCCTTGAGAGGGAAATGTTTCCAGGGAAATGTTGTGTTCTGAAATCTGAAATGCAACATTTCCAAGGTGTGCTGTGGCAACTGAAGATGAACTTGGAAATGCTCAGCATCTCTCATTCATCATCTGGATTTTAGTTTATTTTATTTTCCTCCAAAGGCAAATATTGTGAAATATCAAAGCAAGTTGATACTGGATTGATAGGCAATATATTGACAGGTGTTGATGTGCATCAAGCACTGCTGTTACACAAACAGCAGCCTGTTATCACTTGCACAGGAGGCTCCCCATGTCCCAGCCAACTCCAAACAGGAGCAGGGGATCTGATCCCACTTCTTGCTTGGTCCAGCTTGCAGCTCTCTCTGCTGATCTGAGCCCCCAGTAGCCTTCAAACAAAGACAACTTTGGATAAACTTTTAAGTTTCTTTGCATGRTCAAAATATGTCATGTTAATTGTAAATATATACATACATATTTTAACAAAAGGGGAGTGTATGAGATTATCTAAACACTCATCTGCTCTCTTACAGAGATTAGATAGCCTGGTAATGGTGAGAAGAACAATGGCCTGGGAAGCCATTGTATAATGTAGGCACATAAGCCTTGATTTGTTATCTTTTTCATTACCAGTTTGCTTGGAAAGAACTCTGTGGTGCAAAATTAGATGCTTTTACTGCCAGCTGCTGCAGCAAATATAAATTTGAATGGCTATGTTTGAGAATTCACATAGAAAAATAAATGAAACTACAGAGCTCTGCTTTTTTTTTAAATCATGTCCTTTTGTGTCTTCACAGGTTATGGAGACAAAGGACATGCTGTACATTGTTACTGAGTTTGCAAAGAATGGAGAAATGTTTGGTAAGTCCTCACTGATGGAGCTCACAGTTCCTCAGATTTAGAAACCATGGCTTTATTTATTATAACCATTCCTGGGCAACAGATATATTCTGATTAAAGACCCAGGGCTTGTGTTGTCAGCTGTCAAACAGAGAGTGCAGCACCTGCAGGGTTRTGAGGAATTTCCTTGGGGTGTTTCTGAATGCTCTCTGCTTTTGCCTGGCAGATCACCTGACCTCCAACGGGCACTTGAGCGAGAGCGAAGCACGGAAGAAGTTCTGGCAGATCCTCTCAGCAGTGGAATATTGTCACAGCCACCACATCGTGCACAGGGATCTCAAAACAGAGAACCTCCTGCTGGATGCCAACATGAAYATCAAATTAGCAGGTGAGAGGAGAACAAGGAGGTCACTTCATAAAGAACAGCAGGCGTGTTGTTCAGGCATTGGGTTTCCCCAGGATGATCCTATGAATGTGTTTTGTRTTTGTGTAAGTGAAAATAGAACAATAGTTACAGTTATTTCTCAGAACAGATTTTGTGAACAGAAGGGAATAGCTTAAATGAATATGCAGAAAACAAAGCAACACATCTGTTCCCTTTTCTCCATTTTCTGCCACTTCTGAAATATTAGTATGAGTGTTGTTGTCTTACCCCAGATTTTCACCTTTATTTCAGACTTTGGCTTTGGAAACTTCTACAAGTCGGGAGAGCCCCTCTCCACTTGGTGTGGAAGCCCTCCCTATGCAGCTCCAGAAGTTTTTGAAGGCAAAGAATATGAAGGACCTCACCTTGACATATGGGTGAGCTTGCTGTTCTTCAGCAACTGTGTTTCACACTTTGTGAGGGCCTGTGGGCCTTCAAAATCACTGTTTTTCCTGCAGTCACTCATGTGCTGTGCTGTTTTCTGTTGGCAGAGCCTTGGGGTGGTTCTGTACGTGCTTGTCTGCGGTTCTCTGCCTTTTGATGGACCCAATTTGCCAACTCTGAGGCAGAGAGTGCTGGAGGGGCGCTTCCGCATCCCGTACTTCATGTCCGAAGGTGCTTTTTTTTTCCCAGATCCCTAATGTTAGAAAAGGTGCTATAAAGGAGTAGCTGTCCAGTTTGCAGCTGGCAATTATTTTGTTTTTATGCATCCAGTAGTTTCTGTGGGGCAGAACACGTTTTCTTTTCTGGGATCTGCTTTGTGGTGCATCTGAAAGGCTGTAGTTTCCTTTCTTAGGWTATCCCTACGGATTACAAAAATACTTGACTCCCTAGCTGGAGAAATAATGGCTCAGAAAAGAGAGAAGACAGGATTTTAATGAGACTAGCCTGCAATGCTGGCATAAATGTAGTTCTCCTAAGATATTTTAGCTATGCAGAAGGGGTGTATTCCAGTGTAGCTGTGCTGCCAAGGAGAGCAGGGATAGTGGGACTTAGCAGTGTTTCCTGGGAACTCCCAACAGTCTGATGAGAAACATGAAACTGAAGAATGTTATCACCTCTCTCTCATTTGGTTTCAAAACCAAGTGAACGTGCCTCTGGCATCACGTGGAGATTATCTGTTGGAGTCTGAAGTTTATCAGTTATAGCCATGAACAGCTTTGTTTCCTGGTTATAAGTAAATACAGTATAGGACCAGGAAGTTGTATGTGATGGGGTTCTGTACTAAGTTCTGACCTATTTTATGTCGATGCAATGCCATTAAACCTGCATCCTCTCAAACCCAGCTCTTGTACAAGCTGCAAGGCCACCTGGTTTCCAGGACAGCTTCATTTCCTGTAGTGAGCTGATGTTTTTGTGATATGTATGTGGACATCTCCTGTGYCTTCTGGAATATCTGATAGTCAGATCAGGCATCAGCTGCTCCCAAACCTCTTAATTCCTGTTTTCATAGGCATCTTGCACCACTGCTGGGAAGTGTTCTTAGCAGTCACCTGGGGCTGGGCTGCTCTTTCTTTGCCCCTTGCTCATGGGTTTGTCTCTGTCACGCAGACTGTGAAACGCTAATCCGACGGATGCTGGTTGTGGACCCAACCAAGCGGATAACCATCTCCCAGATCAAGCAGCACAAGTGGATGCAGGCTGACCCCTCCCTTCAGCAGCAGCAGTCCTTGTCCTTCTCCATGCAGAACTACAACTCCAACCTGGGCGACTACAACGAGCAGGTCCTCGGGATCATGCAAACCCTTGGCATCGACAGGCAGAGGACTGTGGAGGTGAGTTCTTGCCCTTTACATACATTTTCAGTGACCACCAGAATGCCAGTGGTGCAGYCATGGGTCATTCAGTGATTGGCCTTGCTCTGGTGTCACAGCAGAAAATCTTTACCGCCCTTCTGGATTTTGCTTGGTTTTTTTTGAGCGTGCTGCTCTGARCCCTTAGTGATGAGTTTTGTCTGCTTGCACCCTGCAACTCAAAAGGCCTTTCCCATGTCTTCCAGTCTCTGCAGAACAGCAGCTACAACCACTTTGCTGCCATTTATTACCTGCTGCTGGAGCGCCTGAAGGAGTACCGGAGCAGCCAGGCGTCCACGCGGCCGGCGGCCGGCCGGCAGCCACGGCCCAGGAGCTCTGAGATCACCAGTGCTGAGGTGAGCACAGCCMCCTCCTTSCCATGGCACTGCCAGGCTGCTGAAACTCAGCTCTGATAGTGGTGCCCTCTTGTCGGGGCTCAGGTTCTTTTTTCTTGCTCCACCAAGGTCAGGATGAATGATACATGGATATAAATTTGAGTTTGGACTTGGTGATTTGTTGTATCTCATCTGCTCACAGATTATTTACAGACTCATGTGAGCTCTACCTAACAAGTTAGGAAAACGAGGCCAAATGGCCAAATACTAACTTTTCCAAGGTCTTTTAAACACTATTTACCCAATAACAAGATGACACCTGTAATTATTGATGTTTCTGACCCAATGGTGACCACTAAAGGCCTGCAATGCAGATCCTTTTCACCCAATTACAGAAAACCATCTAAACTCATGAAGAAGAAAGAAGGTAAAAAGGAGGACTTTAGACAACACCCCAAATCCTCTATCTTGGCTCACACACATTGCTATATACTAAAATCTTAAATCTATGTTTTTCACCCAGTGAGATCACACACTTCTACAAACTACACATCCATAATCTCAGTGCTTTCACTCAATGTTGGAAGCCTTTTCCAAGACCTTAGGTCAAATGTGGTGCTTTCTTGAGGGTCAGCACCTCTCAACGTAGAAAAACCAAAATACTCAGCATGCAGGGTTCCAGCACCCTCTGACAGGACACAGCCTGCTGTTCTTCAGCAGGAGGCTGAGTGAATATTAATGCCCTGTTTCCTAGGAAGTGACCATGGGTCATGGTCCAAAGAATGGTCTGCCTCCAGTGCAGGCAAATAATGAGCCACAGAGTTAGACTTCTCATGGAAATCTGCCCTCTTAGGCATAGCTYAGGTTATGCTTCTTTGCTGTATATCCTGTAGGTTCCTCAGAATTACTCCATGAGTCACTTAATGTGTTTTTCTGACATTCTTTTTATTTTCTTCGCCCCCATCCCCTTAAAAGTGTGGTTTGGGTGCCTTTGCAAATTGCACTTCCAGTTAAATTGCCTGACTTAGGAGGAGGAGTTCTGTGTTTGTGTTGGCATTGATGGATTAGCTGTGTTCATTTCCATAGAAAGCATGAGGAGAAACCTTGCAGGGAAGGTGGCTCTGAAATTCTGTGACTCTCCAGTATCTGAAAAGTCACCKGGGACTGCAGTGTGTGTGATGGCTTCTGTGCATCACTCTCTCTCCAGATGCCTCAGGACAGTCTCACTAGTGAAACCCTGCGATCATCTCTGCTTTACCAGCAACCTCAGAGCCTCATTCAGCCATCCTTGCAGGCAGAAATGGACTGTGACATAAGCAATCCACTACAGGTTGGTGTTCCCAGCTAAACTCTGTGTTACTTCTTTCTTTTTTTTCCATTGTTCTGCAAATCCACAACAATGGGGGTTGTGATTTTTGTTCTCTCCCTCCTGTGTTTTGTTTGGCATTGGGGCATGGTGTCACATAGCCTTCTCAAACAATATTCCTACTGAAGGCATGCCACAGAATTGTGTAGAGTATTAAAAGGCAGTGCAGGAATAAAGAAAAGACCCTGAAGTCTGTGATCTGGCATGTTTTCCAGCCTGTGTTCTTCCCTGTGGACACCAACTTCAACGGGCTCTTCCGGAACCGCTCCATCTCCCCGAACAGCCTGCTGGAGACCACCATCAGTGAGGAAGTGAGGCAAGAGAAGGAGCTGGAAGATGAAATYAAGGCATATGACCACCCCATCTGCATCCCTAGCAACACCAGCAGGAGGCACACCCTGGCTGAAGTGACCACCCATTTCTATCAGCATGTCCCTCCATGTAAGTAAGTGTGGGAGAGATGAAGGGTGTCTCTAGCTAGAGAAAAAGAGCAGGGAAGGAGTACCATAGAGGCCAAATGCTGGGGGAGAGTGTGCTGATTTTACCTTGACTGGGGTAGGAAAGCCTAGAAAAGAGGCTTGTACTCTGCCCTCCCCAGTTCTGTCTTCCTACAGATAAGCAGAGCCCTTAGGGAAGAGAAGTTGTGCTATTGTATTTCACCTAGATCTCTTTGGAGGGGAGCGTGCCCACAAGCAGGACACAAACGTGGTCTCCTTGCTTCTGCTGTTATACTGGGGGAGGAGAAAGTGAATTTAACAAAAAACACCTCACTGACTGTGTTTGGTACATACCCAGACCCTGTGAACCAACCAAATAAGCACAACTGTTCACAAAACAATCACCCTGGTTATACTAAAGAAACTCTGTGTGCCTGATCCAGCACAGCCTGGTGGTGCTGGTGTTGCTGGCAGCTGGACAGGAGCCCAAGCTGAGGTTATTTGTTGATGACCCCTTGCTGGAGTCAAGCCCTGGGACAGCACGAGTTGCTGGACACCTCTCCAGCTCGAGGCTGTTTATTTGTGCCAGCGTAGGTGGGCAGAAGGCTCTGATGTCATGTTTGTTCCTTCCTGTACTCATCTTGGGAATGTTCTTTCTCTCCTTCCTTCCCCTCCATAGGTATAGTCATTTCCTCCTCTGCCAGCCCCACAGAGGGAACTAGCTCAGACAGCTGCCTTACTTCATCTTCAAATGACAGCTCAGTGGCCCTGAGCAGCTGCTTGGCAGGTCAGGGGATGACGGGGAGCCCGGCCACGGCGAGGGTGACGTCGCCTTTCCTCGCCTCCCAGTCTGACGCTCCCGTGTTACAAGCCCAGGGCTGCATGGGAGGTGCTTCTCTCCTGCCTGTCAGCTTCCAAGAAGGAAGGAGAGCATCTGATACCTCATTAACTCAAGGTAATGCCTTCCTGGCTTTGTTGCTGAGGAATTGCACCCTCCCAACAGGCACTGGGAAAGKGTAGGGTGCAGGGAGGCTTGCTGCCTGTTAGTGTTACACTGAGGCTGGACACCTGGATATTCTGCCTCTTGTGTCCAGGGGCCCTGAGGGAGGGTGGGATRATGCCCTGGGGAAGGTGCCTGGAGGAAAGGTTCCCAGACACTGATTCAGCCTGCCCATGGAGATATTTCTGCTGCCGTGAGTGGGATGGCAGGCTCCACCTTCCTCCCTAAAATATGGAGTGCACCACGTCATGATTTCTCTCTGGCATTTCCTTTGCCATGCATGTCCATCTGCACAAGGGTGCAGCTGTCCCAGTCCCTGTTTCCTTACCTGAATCCTGCTCTGGCCACCACCAGGCAGAGGGTGAACGTGGAGTCTCTTCTAGCCCCAGGAAGGCTGATCTGTACTGTAGGCAAAGGCTGAGGAGGATTAAAGTGCATTTCTTTTCCTCGTGTCCCACAGGCTTGAAGGCTTTCAGGCAGCAGCTGCGGAAGAACGCTCGAGCCAAGGGGTTCCTCGGCTTGAATAAAATCAAAGGCTTTGCTCGGCAGGTGTGTCAGTCCTCCTCCTCCTCTCGGGCAGCAAGGAGTGCCATGAGCCCTTTCCAGCACACACAGCCCAACACCTGCCTGTACAGCAGCAGYGGGAGCAGCAGAGAGGGGAGAAGCCTCCTGGAGGAGGTGCTGCAGCAGCAGAGGTGAGGGAGGAGCTTTGGCGTCTTCTCAYTGGGTTTGCTTTGGGTTAAGGGTAAGCAAGGAGGGGTAAACACAGCAGAAGAGGTTGGGGGTTTGGTCACTGGGGGTTCCTGTCCTCCATCTTTGCTGTGTGGCAGTGGGTAAACTGCTTGGCTTCCTTTGTGGCTTCCTGCCCTGGCACACGTAACACAGGACGTGCAATTCCACTCAAAAATCTCGATGTTCAAATATTTGGAGGTTGCTGAATTGAGAAGCAGTTTGGTAGTGTGGGGAAAAACACTGCTTCTCCCTACTGCAAGCTGTGTTTTTCTTTGTTGGTTTTGGGAATGATTTCTTTCCTCCTCTGTCTCCTCCTGTAATTTTCCCATGGCAAGGAAGTGAGACCTTGTAATTTGGAATAGTTACAGCCCACAAAGGAGGCACAGTTCCAGTGGCCTCAAATGTCATGTGTGGTGGTGGCACCTCTTCATTCCCATAGAAGCAAGATGGAAAATTGAGCTTCCGGTTTATCTGCACACATTGTCTCTAGAACAGCTATTATTAGGTGGCCAAATGGTGACCAGATAAACTTGGTTSTGATAGTTGCCCTGTACAGAATGAGGGAAAGCCTGGCATGGGCAGCTTGCTTTGATTGTAAGGAGAGGTTTGATAGAGAGAAGGAAGCAAAGGGGAAAGTTATGGTCAAGGTTAGGGGCAAGAAAGGAAGGAACAGAACATGAAACTTCCCTAGCAATGCAAAYTAACCTCTTCCCCCTCGGATTTCGTTCAGAATGCTCCAGTTCCAGCATCACCAACTACTCCAAACAGCTTGCCCCCAGACTCCCCAGACCCCCGCAGCCAGCGGCCTCCCCTCCTCCGACGGGCCGGGCGCCTGCAAAGCCTCCAACTCCATCCTGCTGTCGGAGCTGCAAAGAGAGAACTCCTTTGAGCTGGCCTTGGCCGGCAGCAGCCAACTGCTCCAACCTCATTTCTTCGGCGTGAGCGTGTCCCCGGCGTCGTCGGCCGCTCACCTGCTGGACACGCGGCTGTACATCAGCGGCGGCGGCAGCGCGGCCCCGCTGGCCGCCCCCTTCTCCCCGCAGCCGGGCTTCTCTGCCCCCTCCCCGGGCTWCGACGGCGTCACCCTGCAGCACGGGGACTGCGAGATGGAGGACCTGACTTCCAGCCAGCTGGGCAAGTTTGTGCTGGTCAAGTGAGAGCTTCGGGCCGCTCTCCTTGCGGGGGACTCTTTCGGCACCGCTGCGYGGCTGGCGGCGTGGGGACGAGTGACTCTCAGAAGCAATAAATTTTGAAGTATGTGAAGAGGCTGCCTGGCTCAGAAAGCTGGCAACTTTATAGGACTGAAACAAGCAATATGTATGTCTTTTTGCTTCTACTATTCTTGCACTGAACAAATAACGAATAGAAACTGATTTTTTTTTTTTTAAAGGAAAAAAAAAATAATGATGGGGCAGATGGGGGGGACATTTGTGGGGGCAGGGAGGGACGTGGTTGGGGAAGAACTCTTCGGTACTGTACTCAAGTCAGACCAATACAGCTCTGCTGTTATGCAAGATTAGCAGCTGTCAGTAGTGGTGACACAGCAGGGAGAGGCTTTTCAAAGAAGGGACCAGAGCCTCCCTTTTTTCACAATATTCATTTATGGGTTTGTGAAGATGATTACCTCTTTAAAAAAAATAAACAGAAAAACCAGTGGCATGCAGCATTATGCATTCATAGGAGACAAAAATGGAAGCATTGCCATTTGTTGTTTTTCCTTTTCCCTCCTGTTAACACTCATTTTATTTAAAGGAACCAACATCCCCATTCCACACCTCCCAGATAGACATACTTTAAATGAAAACTGTGAACTTCTTGCTTGATACATCAGCTGGAAAAGCTCAGCATGCCCTTCTAATTAGTGCAGAAGCAGTAACTATTGGAAATGTATCCCTTGATAATCAGGATGCAAATTGCATAATGCCTGGTCTKTTGCAGGGATGTTTGTTTGGGAGTGGTGTGTGTGTACATACACACAGGTGCACACATGCCCGTATTTTTTTGGTCTGGGTAATCTTTAGGAATCTTTTTATTAACTCTAAGTTTGTTCATATTCTTGCCAGGGCACTGAGGAGGGAAGCAGCAGCACCTGTGGGGTAGTGGGAAGGGTTTTCTTTTCAMAAAGCCCTCCTTGGTGGTTGCCTACAAAGTTGCCTGAGGGGTATTTCTTAGTGCTGCACATTGTTATTTCCGCTGCTAATTATGTTTTTATGCATTTCATTATCAGGGTCCAAACAGAACTGACTCTTGGGGAAATGTGCAATATTGAGGTTATAATTATATACTGACAAAGACAAAAGGAATAGGCTAGAACAGAATTCTACTCTAACGGAGTACAGCTTTTTCTGAACAAAACTGTATTAAAAGTGAGTAAAAACAGCACAATCTTTGGGTGTTTGTTTTTTGGTTGGTTTGTTTTTTTGGCATATTAGCAAAACGAGGTTTTGCAATTAGATAGGTGTTTTTTCGTATGGTTTTTAATGCTGTATATGTATATAAATAGGAAGCAGAAAACTATATAACACTAGTTATTTTTTATATTTTGTAATAAGCTTCTGTTGTGTTTCTGGTATAAACCCTGACTCCCTTCCCCGAGGCAGACCATGACTTCTGTTGGTGGAGGTTGTGCTGAGGTGTAAAGGGGAGGACAGGCTGTGCTCCTGCAGACAGGAGTTGGGGAGTGCATGCAAACTTTGGGAGCAGGTGAGCAGAGAGTGAGACAGCTTGGCTGGGAGCTGCCATCAGAGTGTCAGAGCAGAGCTGCATTCTGTCTAAATGCTTCAAGGACCCATCTTTCTAGAGTGACACAGGGTGCCTTCAAGTTACCTTGGCTTCATGCAACCTGCAGTATTACACATTTGCAAATAATATAGAGACCTGTTTTGGGGGTTTTATTTTTTGGGTTTTCTTTTTTGTTTGGTTTGTTTAGTTTGTTGTTTTGGGTTTGTTTTGTTTTTTTTTTAARAAAAAAAAAAAAGAAAAAAGCCAAAGATTGACCAGGTTAATTGGTGGGAGTAGGAAGAGTTGAAGATGGCTCTGTCTGTGGCTCTCCATAAACAACCTCTTTATCTGTGTGTTGTATCTGTGTGTCTGTATCAGTGCATCTCCAGCTTGCCACTGCTGCTCCATGGTCTGGAAGCTTCCAAGTGACAGAAAATTGCTCGAGTTGAACTCCTGTTAATGAGTGGTGCCTTGCAGCAGAGAAAACACCAAAGTCTCATGCTCATTTGTAGTGTGGGTTTAAAAGAAAAACAAACAACCCCCAAAAAACCCAACCCAAAAAAAAGAGATTGCATGGAGATGGCTGGAGAGGAGGGCAAGAAGAAGCCAGCTTGTCACAAAGCAGCAGCCTGGCCTTCAGTTTTGTAAGGGTTAGCACACGTACTTAAACCACAGAACTTCCTCCTCAATTTGAGTTTAGTTTAATGCCATGGATCCAAAGGCCACAGATTCTTTTGTTTCCTGTCCTGAGCAATGACAAGCACTTTACTTTCATAGTATTTTTTTTTCTTTTCCAATTGCTGTAGAACCTCTTTGGAATTCTTGCTGGAGCAGAAGAGGTCATTTTAAAAGTCTGGGGGTTTTTTTTGTAGATATCTTGACAGTGCTGTTCTGCAGACTGCAATGCAATAGGGTATTTAAAGACACTACGTGACTGGTTTAATTGAGATGTATAGTTTATTTTTTATCATGACTGAACAATCATTTTATTTCTTATGTTAAAATGAGAGGTGTACACCAAAATGATTAGTTGATGTGTTTTATTTAATATTTAAATAAAAAACGTTTTAAAATTGTTGTCCTGCATGTGATTCYGTGGAGCATCTTCACCCAGTGCACTTACGACTTGCATAGTCAAGACTCATTTTCAAGCCAAGGTCCGTAGGACAYTMCTGACACTTTGTATTACATCCTAAATGAAGAGGGATGGCGGGCTCACAAATCTGATAATGGGATACCGAGCCTTTTGCTGGTAGGCAATCTGTCTGAATGGAACCCAAGCCTGTGGTAATCGGGTTACAAAATGCAGCAGGACCAGGGGGCTGGGCAGGGAGGGTGGCCCCGCGGTGCTGCAGAGTCACCAGATGGGCACTCCCTCCCTCCCTCCCTCCCTCCGTGTCACCTTCAGCTGAGAGCCCCGGCCAGATTAGGGCAGTCACTGAGAGAGAGCAAAGGGGAGGAGGGGGAGGGAAGGGATTCACAGGGGAGAGTGGATTGTGTCTTGTGAAATACGACTTGGGAGTTAAAACAATCCTGAAAAGGCTTTGTGTCCAGCTCGTGCAGTCACAATGAGAGCAAGGAGGGGAT
Organism: Alauda arvensis; assembly: GCA_902810485.1. Lineage (NCBI taxonomy): Eukaryota > Metazoa > Chordata > Aves > Passeriformes > Alaudidae > Alauda > Alauda arvensis. The sequence continues at coordinate 679,482 of CADDXX010000297.1, forward strand.
TGGTCTGCAAAGGGACCCCTAAATATCAACGAGCTTTARTTAGACCTGACAAACACTCAGAAAAAAAATTCCCAAAAAACAACAAGCCAAAGAACCCCAAACCAAACAACAAACAATGGTTGCTTTTTAAAAGAAATTAAAAGATCTTTTTTTCTTTACTTTTTTCAGCCTGAAGTTTTCATTTTAAAATCCACCTATCACATTTTGAAGGAAAGGGAGAGTGATGGAAAGGTAAATCCAAGAAGTTAAACAGRAGCTTGGGGGGCAAACAGAGATAATATTTACTTATTTTGCTTTCTAAAGCAGTTGTTTGCTGAGCTGGAATTTGTAGAGCTCTTTGTGCATTTGCTGTGACTCCTGAACTGGTAGAAAAGTGTCCCGCACTTGTTTTTCCAGGGTTGTGTTTTCAATGTGACCATCCAAAGTTAGGAATTTTGAGACTCTTAAAAAATAATGGWGGCATTGTAAATAATCTTTAATTAGGTTTTAGTATGACCTGACTTAAGGATAATCCTAACWGTTGTTTTCAGCTGGGTTCTCAGGGCATTATTTAAAACTCCRGTAATTCTGGGAAATTTGAGAAAGTTGCTTCTTAATGGACACAAATCACTGCAGCTCCACCAACTTTCATTGACATCACTGACCCTTGGGTATAGAGGGATCCCGCCAGCATTATGATTTCTGTGAAATGGTAGGAAAAACAAGTACAAAGAAACCCTGGGAGTCTGGACTCAGTTTCCATGTGTGCACTGYTTTCACTCTTGGTGCTTTAGTCACTGTCTTCCTTCCTTTCCTCTGAAATCTGTCTCTGCTCCTGTTCACAGCATTTGTTTTTGTCTTTAACATCTCWCAAGATGCTGTTTTTCTTGCTTTCATTTCTCACATTACAGCTTGATACCTTCCCTTTCTCCCCAGTCCAGGACTGGTGTTTTCTCCCCGCCGTTCAGTCGGAACAGATGCTGGCAAGTTTAGCACAACCCCAGAAGTGAATGATCAAACCTTGGCTGTTTTTTTTTCTTCAGAAAGGAAATGCCTCGAGCTGGCAGGAGATGCCAAAGTGGAAGCAGTGAAAAACACAGGCTGTTTTTGCTCTGAGCAGGCTGAGCACAGACACCCAGCCGAGCACTGCGGTGCCAGCGTGGTGCAGCCACGGCAGCGAGGGATCCTCACCTGCCCCTCTCCTCCTGCAGGTGATCCCAAACTCATCCTCACGACCTTCTCCTTCACTGTGCCACAGCTGCACAGTGAGGAAAAGGAATCCCCCATGGCAAAAGCCAYGGTTGTGTAATCCTGTGTCAGCTGGAAGGGGGAAGCAGCAGAAGGGAGAGCAGTTGAGCGAACGGAATGATGGTGCAGGAGATGGAAAGTGATGGGTGCTTCCTTTTTACTCATGCTGCAAAGTGAGAAGAAGGCACACGTCACACAATGAAGGAGAATTAATTTAAGACTGATAAAAGGAAATATGTGCCTCGGGAGGACGTTGCTTCAAATGCGCTTGCTGGCTTATTTCATGACTGCTAACTACTTCTGGTGGTGACAGTTAAATCAATGATAAAGGTAATCCACTGTCACGGTTTATGGATTTAGCAAAGCAGCTGTGGGAGATCAGGAAGGAGCTTTGGTACAGACTGCCAGGGGCATGATAGATTTTTAGGACAGAAATTCYCTTCTCCCGAGRTATCAGATATTAGCACCTGCCAGARAGAAAACTTYCATGTGAGGTGAGAAAACTTGACCRTCACCTGCAATAAATACCRATTTTTAATAAAYATCTTATGTCATGTGTAATATGTCTTATCCAGTGATAGTGGCTCTGAGCAAAGGTCCAGCTAAWTGGGCAGCTCACTCCAGCAGCAGACTGTGAGGTAAAGGGTGTAAGGACAGGGCAAGCATAGCACAATTCCTTTGTGATATTACCAGCTCAGTAGAGAGCAGACTGTGGTTAAGGGAATTTTTGACTGGCATTTGGGTCATTGTGTTTAACAGCTGCAGATGGGTCAAGCCTCCAAGAATCTGGCTAACCCTCTTTGGAATTCTTTTATAATTCTGGTCTTCACAGCATCCTGTGACAAGTGTCATAAATTCAATTTTGCATTGTGTGAAAGAATTATTTCCTTTCTTCCTTCATGTTAGATTGGGTTGTGCTGCCTTTCCCTTGTGACAATGGGCTCAGTGGTCTCCTGGTCACATTTCCCTGTTTTCAGGATCTCTCTCACATCCCTTCTCAGCTGAGGTGGCCAAGAAGAGGACTCTGCTGTAGTTCTCAYCTCTTCTGTGTCTTCATGGATTGTTCTATATCCTCCTTGGTCTCCCAAAACCCTGTGTTTGAGGCAGGGTTCCTAGAAGGAGACATTCTCTTTTAATTCTGTAGTCCTTCCTAAGGCTCTTTTTTTTTTGCTTTGTTAACACCTGTTGAGGAGTAGGCTGGAATTTTCAGCAAACTCACTGACTGAGGTTTCCTTCCTGCCTGATGTTAATTTAGTGACCCTGATGGTCTTAGTATGGCTTGGRTTGGTGTTTCTCACAGTCCTCACTTTTTATTTGTGGCAGGTGAGTTTCATAGTTTATTCCATCAACCTGCCCTTCAGTTTTCTGAGGTTACTTCTCCACCTGGTTGCAGCTGGATCTTTTACAAACATGTCAAGTTGCCCAGGTCTTGACACGAATGGATTTGCAATGCCTGAGCTCTCACTCAACAAACTTTGCTCTTTCCCAGTCYATCACACTTTTAGCTATCCTGCTTTTTGTTCTGCTTTCTGTCAATTCGCCTTGCCCRGCTCCCCAGCCCACAGGTTTCTGGATGACCTCTAAAGGCCCTTTTTAAGAATGAATGTAACATTTGCCACYTTCCATTCCTGTGGTGCCTCGCCATTTCAACAGCTGCTGTGGTATTGTACTGAATAGGTCAGCAATTTCAAGTCTGAGTTCCCTCAGAGCTCTTGAGTGAAACCGTCTGGTCCCAGCAATCTGTTAATATCACTTTTAYAGTTTTAACCCCAAATCTCTCCTACTGGCACTTGGAGTTTTGGAGGGTTTCTGAGGCCTGTCCCCTGTGCAGCTGGAGCGGGGCACAGCTGGAGTGAAGTGAAGCAGAACTGCCAGGACTGGATGGATGTCTGCACAGCCAGAGGCTGAGCCACACAGACCACATGTCCCTTTTGCACCTCAGACAGGTGACAAAGCCATGACAAAGCCATGACAGCAGGGCGGGCACTGGGGAGTGCCCAGGTCAGCTCAGCAGCCCCCTTCTTATTGTCCTCCAGGGATGGCCAAGCCCTCCTTCCCTCACTGTATTTACATTTGTGGRGCTGAATTTACAGATGGCTTCCTCAGCTGATGTAAACTGGCGTTGCTAAATCAAAGCTAATGCAGCGACGCTGCTTTATGATATAAACATTATTAGCAGCACATTAAGGCTCCAACGTCCAGAGCCAGACAATCTCATCCTTTGTTTCTTCAGCCACTGAGGCAGTGAATTTAGGTTCATTATTTTTGATGGAGCTTTTCCTGTATCATGCCGGGGTGCTTTTTTAGTTCTTCTGTCTTACATCCCTTTCCGCTACCCTGGGCAACTGGGTTTTTTTAACAGTCCTTGGTTTATTCTGTGACAAGAAAAATATCTTAGTCAAGAGCTGGAAGGGATTTCAGAAATTCTAGCTAAGTACCTTTTTTTTTTTTTTGCCTAATCTTGCTGATCATTTCTTCCCCATTTCCTGGTAAGGTAACAAGATGTTATCATTTGGTGAGCTTGTCTACACACTTGATAGGTAGATAGGTATTTAGGGCTTCTCACAGCYATTATCTCCAGGCATCTGCTGGATTTCCACACAGATCTGTTCCTGCAAGAAACGTCTTGCAAAAACTGAGCTTCAAACCTTCCTGTTCATACCACATTAAAAAAAAAAAAAAAGAAAAAAAGAAAAAAAAGGAGTCATTAATCATTTGATTTTAGCTGCTTTTTCCTGGTTGCCTAACAATATTACTCGTACATTTGCTGGGATACATTCACACTTTCTGCTCTTTGGACCCAGTGAAGGTAATYGTGCAGTGGTCAGCTAAGTGTCTTCATGGGTTTTTCCTGTTCAAACTCTTGTTTGGTAGCAGATGATTTTATTGAACATGTAAAATTAGATTTCCAGGAACAGTTATGCGCACGCCTCTGAAATCCATTTTCCATGAACATTTCTGCTCTCTGCTCATGAAAAGTGAGGACAAGAACGAGGACACAGAGCCACCAAACTGACTGCAATGCTGGACAGAGCAGACAGTTATTTATATCACCATTGCTGCTTTCCCTTTACTGGTATGCCTGAGAAAAACTGGGGTATTTGTCTTAATTTTGGGCTAGGGAAGTTAAAAACTCTCTGCACATTTTGAATTTTGGGAGTGAAAGGGTGTCTCTCTGTCCCAGAGGGAGGAAAATGGATTAGTTGAGCTTGTAAGATGGTTTTAAAAGGCTACAGCGATGTCTTCATAATGACTTTGTCACAGAAATGTAGCTTTGGTTCTTAATTACTCAGATCTGTGTTGCAAATCTCCAAAGTCAGACAGGATGACTCGTAGGCGTCCAGAGGATGTGGCCCCATGGGCTGTGTTCCCACAGGAGGGGTGAGGAGCAGAGAGGAACAGGAGGTCTGACAGGACTAATGGCTTCAGGYACTCAGCCCACCCTGCACACTGACTGCTGTAGGGAAGGAGATCCCATTCAGCAGTCCAGTGAGTGGTGGGAGCTGTGCTCTCCAGAGAAAAGCAGGRAGATGCTGGGTTTCAGCCTGGGAAGATGAACATCAGAGTGGCAGGAGGGAAACAGAAATCCTGGTTCCCCCCTCGTGCCTCTTGTTTGTGGAAAGAGGCAGTTTTGGTGCACTCTGGTGTCTCTTCAGTGACTGGAGAGGTGGGAGATGCTGGGGTGCCCCAGGCAGCAGGAGGGGGGTCCTGTGATGSATGGAGGTGTTGGTGCACCCAGGCTACAGGTTTGTTCATGCTGCTGGACCTCTGGGAATGAGGGGAAATTGTTTGTCCTCAAAAGGAAGTGAGTCATGTTGCTGCACAGAGGCCCACCTTGGCACAATTTGGGGTTAGTCACACTGTGAAATCCACTTTCTCCCAGCTCCCAGGTAGCAGACACGGGGCTGCAGCAATGCCTGGTTGTTCTACAGCACAGACTGTRTTTCACAAGCCCATAACCACCCTCCTGGTCTCCAGGTGGATTCACTTCCGTGCATGCAGGACCCTACTAATTGGATTCAACAACTGGCTTAACACTGTAAATGCAATCAAGTCACGGGCTGCTCTCAGCCCTCSAGCCAGCAGGATTAACCAGTTCCTCAGGGCAGGATGTGCCCTTACACCTCGATTCTCCACTCAGCACAGCAAGAGCCAGGCACCCCAGCTAAACTCCCACTGGTTTAGCTGGCTGCTGGATTCCAGCTGCCAAGGATGCCTGCACTGCATGTCACAGCCACGTGGGCAGACCACAGCCTGGGGTTTGATTTGGCCTGTTTGTTAGTATTTGGGTTTTTCCTGGTGTCCAGCACATTTGTCCAGGGCTTAGACTGCTTTGGAGGTGATTGTAGCAAGGCTGATGAGCCAGCACATGGCTTCTAACACCACCACCAAGCCTTGCCTGTGAATTGAGCTCGCTGTCACCTGAGTTTGTGATCTCTGAGATCATACTTTCAGGTGCATGTTGTTTGCTGCAGGAGCTAAAAGGATAAAAGCTTCCAGTGTTACCAGTTTTTTCCCTGTCACGCCAGCCGTTACCAGAGCTGATGAGGAAATCTCAGCAGCTCCTAATTGCTCTCTGCAGAAGACCTTGCATGTCCAGACCATCCCAGTCCCTCCCTTGCCTGCTCAAGCCCAGTTGCATCATTGAAATAGGACTTGGCTCCAGTGTCAGAGAGGAGCTTTCCCTGTCCTTGCAGAGATGAGCTGTGTTCCTCCTGACATCCTCATGTGCCAGCAGCAGGGCTGTGCCAGAGCAGGAGCCAGGCAGAGCTCCCCAAACTCATCTTCTTACAGCTCACCCCTGGGGCCAAGCACATGCCTGGCCTACAAGAGACTGCCTTCTGAAAGGATTGSAGCTCTTAAAATTGCAGACAGGTGGGAGTTTTGGAGTGAGCTAACCCAGGCTGGTTAGGGGTGCAATTCCAAGAGACTCCTGAACTGTTTTTTAAACACTTGCAGGAAGCTTTGCTGTTCCCTCGGGTGCAGAGAAGGGAAGGGCTGAGTTTTTGAAGKCCAAGGAAAGGGGTGTTTGTGTCCTGGTGGCAGGGGAATAGAAGAGCTGCCACAGCAGGATGCTGCTCAGAGCTGGTGTCTGGCAGGGCAAGGTGAGGCATCAGGTGTGACTCTGGCTGTAGATGTGCCCAGTCCAGCCAGAGCAGTACAGACTAACTCACCTCCTTTCCCCTGGCTGATAGGCATCACCAGGAGTGGGAATGCACGGGTACATCCATGCCTGTGTGCCTGAACACATGGATCCATGGAGTGCTTTGAACTCCCTGGGCTGTGTTCAGAGCCTGAATCAGTGCCATTTCTCAGTACCACACAAAATTATATTCCCAGAATTAATAATGGCTTTCTCAGGAGCTCTTTCTTTGCTTAAAAGACTCGTTGATTACTGCGTATTGTCAGTCGTGCCAGGTAATGAGGGGCTAATAAGGCTTTGCAAGACTCACTAACAACGAGAGAAACTTTTCCTGGGGTGAGTTATGGGAGGGGGAACCACAGGCAGGATGGATGGATGCCCTTTGCTTGGAGTGTGATGGGCAGCCATTGGCACCCAGGGGTTCCTGATGCTCTCAGATGGATGGAGGGTAGGAGTGGTGCTAAATTGTGGTGACACAGAGCACAGAAAGGCTTCAGGTGGGGCACTCCATCCCTCTTCCTTGGAGAGCTGAAGGAGGGTGGGAATGGGAGTTTAGAGAAGTTGTTGGTGGGTTTGAACCCTGACTTTTGGCTGAGCCACCAGAAGTGGTGTGCAGGCATGTACAYGCATGGGTATGAATGAGAGCTTCATTTTTCAGGCAGTAAGGAAGAGAATGTCTCATTCTTGCTCTCCCACGTCCTGGGAAAGAGGTCCCTGCTTCCTCATGCTGATATTTTACTTATGTGAGAAGAGGAAGGTTTCTTTGAGAAYTGAAATCCTTGAAGGGATGAAGTTGATACTAAGGGTATTAAAATCTAGCAGGTGGATCGTGTGCATTATTATTAATCAAATTTATCCCAGTTTTTTAAACTATTTTATCTTAGTTGCTTGTTTCTCTTCTTCTGTACTGTGATTTTTTAAATTTGTGGTGCTGGGAGAAAGGCCTAAATTTTGTTGATTCTGGATTAAGATCARTAGGCTTGTGGGCCCTTCCTTCCCACAACAATTCCTGGATGGAGGTCCCCATAAGTTAAACACTGGAAGAAGAAAAAAAGGAGTCTGGAAGGCCCYAGAAGCCACTGAGCATAGTCTGGATKAAGTATTTTAGCTATGAACAACAACTAAGTGACACAGATGTCCCAAGTTTCTTCCCTCACCCTGCAAATAGGATATGGGCTCATGCCCCACAAGTCAGATCCCAAATCCATGGGTGATGGAAAGCAGTTTCCACACTAGAATATGAGTTGTCATTCATGGAACACATAGGTCAGTGGTCACCCAAAGCTCCCACATACATAGATATGGGCATTCCCTTTTGTGATATTGCCCCAGCCCTCYTCTGGCTCAGGTCTTGTCACAGAATCCTGGATTTATGGGTGGAAACAGCTTATGAGACATCCCTCTGCTAATACAGATTTATTCCCTCCTGCCCATTTTCCAGCACTTGGTCCAGTCCATTGTTCAAATGACTCAAGTGTCTGCTGCTTCCCTTGAGGGACATTTGGGAGCCTAACAGACCTTGCTGTCAGGATTTCGCTTCCCATCATATTCCTCCTAAAGGTTCTTCTGCCTAATTTAGTTACTCACTCTCTCTGCAGAGCAGTGATGAGGAACAGGGCTGTAGGAAGAGGACATTTATGGCTTACTGATTCAGCTAATTCCCGTTATCCTATTTTTGATGGCTCTGCCTGTCCTGTTCTCCCTGGTGTTTCATCACCTCACACTCCTCTCCCAGGAGCGCTCCAGCTTCACCTGGGATGCGTGGTGAAGTGCCTGTGAACTTTGGAGGGGGCAGAAAGGAGCCAATACCTGCACAGATGCAGCTTTCCCCACCTCATTTTCATTCTGAACAAATCCCTTAAGCCTTGGCATGAACGTGGTGCATCTGCAATGATATTTGAGAGTGAGACTGTTAAATCTGAGTGGAAGTTGGAAAAAAACAACCATTGGTAAGGAATTTTGATGCTCTATTGAAATTAACTTTAACATTTCCCTCCTCTCTCATTAGTTACAGCCAAGTGATGGGAAAGAGAGAAAAGGATGCAAATTCAGGCTGGAAAAGGAGCCATGAGGAAGTCAGGATATTTAATAGGCATGTAATAATAATAATAATGGGGTTTCCCAAACAACATGAACTTGGAGTTATTCCACAGCCCAAGTACTTCATGTTATAACAAGAGYTTCTATCTGATCCTGGTTTTTGCAGGATGAGATCCCTCTACAGCTAAAGCATTCCATTTAAAAGGAATGAGAATGTTGTTTGTTCACTGGGCATTTTACATTGCCAAGGTGGTGGAAAAGGCCTCCATGTAGAGGACAGCCATGTCCCTGATGTGCAGAGGTTCAACTTTACTGAGGAACAGAGTTGGAATTCACACTGATCCCTCCTGCTCAGCCCATGCCCTCTCTTTGCCAGCAGTTCACCATCACTCCTGTTTCCAAAGGTAACTCT